>CATIWR010508366.1:0-19092 GCA_949677035.1 Omphalea diandra | reverse complement strand
TTTGGTGTATATTGTCTTTCTGCGAATTTGATTTAGTATTCTTCAAATATAAATGTGTTGTCATTAAGATTTGCATTTACAAGTGGTAATTTCTATTCGACTCAAACTCATTAAAAAATAATTTGATTTGATTTGACTTAAAATTAAAAGAAATTCAAATTGAACTTACCTTAGATTGGCTCAATTTAAAAACAACACGATTTGAAGTTGACTCAGTTTGAATCTAAACTGACTTGACATATGGATCAACTTGGATTGATCCAACCTCACTTTGATTTGTGAATCGACTCAATTCACTCAATTTAAATTATTTAAAATTAAAACAATATTTTTCTTTTTAAAAATTTTGAAATTAAAAGTGACCCTACATAACTTAACTTGAAACTTGAAAATTACTCAAACGTCTTTTTGTAGTTGATTTGATAATCCAACCCAACTCATTCAATGATCTAAAATGACTCAATCAATTCAAAATAACTCAATATGAATTCATTAAAAAAAAATGTGACTTGAAAGTGGCTCTGCCTGAAATGATCCTTTGCGAATCCGCTTGACCAATCTTTTTGCCACTTCTACTTATACTGCTTAAACTATTTTCTAATTATAAATGCAAAAAATCACATAATTATAATAGATTTTTCAAAAAAGAAGCATATAGTACTAATAAAAATTCATTCTAAAATAAAAAGCAATTTTTCTCCTCTTTTCGTCCTTGCTGTGCTAGGGTTTCTAGCCATTCGGGATTGTGTAGGAGTGCCAACTCTCGAGCTGCTCTTGAGCTTTCCCACTCTTGGTTGAGTGGATTTGCTTTCCTTTTTACATTTTTATACTTCCTTTTCCTTTCTTCTTTGACTATCTTTTCTTTGACCTTTACTTACCCTCCACCTCCATCTCTTATGCCATAGAAGTTGAAGTCTTGACTATGATTTGTGCCAAGCTGCAACTGGAGGAAACTTATGATAGCCCCACTATTACTTTAGATGCCCATATGCCAGGTGAAACAGGTAGAAGAGTCTCCTTATCTATTCCTAGCAAAGTGTTGTCTAACCAACTAGTCAATAGGGAAGGTTTCAGGGTGGCTTTGCCCAAGATGCTACGGGTCACACAAGGTTTGAGATTGATCTAGTTGGTCCCAACACTTTCATCTTTTACTTTAAAAGTGAAGTTGATAAGAATAGTATTCTCATGAATGGTCCATGGAACTTTGATAAACATTTGCTTATCTTTTCCGAAATTAAAGAACATCAACATGTGAATGACCTATCCTAATCATGTGGCTTTTTGGGCCACAATATTCCTGTTGCTTTCATTGACCTCTAGTGTGGCTTATATGCTAGGAAGCAAAATTGGTTTGGTTTTAGAAGTGGATAGTGGTGTTACGGAGGAGTGCATTAGGAGTTTTTTAAGGGTTCATATCCTTATCAATATTTTCGAACGTTTGAAAAGACGTTTGCTCTTGGACATTGGGGGTCAAGGTGAAAAGAGGTCTCTAATTCTTGCTTATGAACAACTTAGTGATTTATGTTTTGCATGTGGCAAAATTGGATATGTTTATCGTGAGTGCACCTTAAACAAATCCATTCCACTTGATGCTTGCACCTTTAGGTTCTGGATGAAAGCTATGCCAAAGGCTCTCTCTTTTGAGGGTAAATAAAGGAATCAAAGTAAAACCCATGTCCACGCACATGACAAGCTTCAACCAAGGGAGTATAATGTTTGGGTGCCAAGCATTTCCTTATTAACAATGACCATCCTAATAAAGCTTTGGTTTTAGTATAGGACAAAGTTGGTAGAGGTGAGGCCATTTTGGAGCCAAGTTTGGTTATGGACCAATCTTATGACAATGATTGTTTGGAAAATGATCGACAAGTGCGTGTGATTGATGATGAGCATAACAGTGATGACATACTGCACCTAGTAAGTTCTAGGGGTAATGAAATTGTTGATGTTCATATGCGTGCATTCGAATCTACAGGTGGGAAACCATAAATCATAAATCAATATAAACAAATTGGCATGTAATCTATCTAAAATCAAATGAGCTTATGCAAAACACCTGACCCTCTAACCTTCCCTAAGAAGAAGCAAAAATGGAAAAAAAGGGGAAGGCCACCAAAACAGTCTATTGGCTAAACCTTTATCTTACCTGATGATGTTGATCAACATAATGTTAATGCTACTCATTCTACATTATCTAAAGTTGACAATGGTGGAGGGAAATGTATTTTGGACTTCACTATAATCTCTTTTGATGACAATAATCCTGCCTAAAAAGCTCAAAGCTTGATGATGTGATTGATAGTGTATTGGTAGATACATCTCTTTTTTCAATGGTGGTTGTTCATAACCTAACCAATCTCAATGAGTTGTTTATGTTGGAATGTTTGGGGGCTTGGGAACCCATGAGCATTCAAGGAGTTACAACGGTTAGTCTGCAATAAGGCGCCCATAATTTTATTTGTATATGAGACTAGCTTCATATAATGTCATTTAAGTTTTTAAAGTGTTCTTTAAAGTTGTCTATTATTTTGGTGTGAATTGTAATGGCAAAAATGATGGCTTATTATTATTTTGGTAGAGCGACTATTAGTTACTATTAAATCTTACTTTATGGATCATATTGATACATTAATCTTTGATAATGGCTTGCTATGGAGGTTCACAGGTTTCTATGGGCACCCTAGTGCCTCATAATGGTGCTTCTCATGGGATCTCCTCTGTAAATTGTATGAATTGCATGAGTTGCGACAATTGCCTTGGCAATTAGGAGGCGACTTCAATGAAATACTCCTTGCTAGTGAGAAATCTGGGGGAAGGTCGAGGCTTTGACAGAATATGGCTAAGTTTCATAAGGTTCTTAACTATTATGGCTTGTAGGTTCTACCTACTAATGGCCCATTGTTCACCTAGTCTAATTACTAGTAAGAAGGTGATTTTGTTCAATATAAGTTGAATTGGTTCTTCTAATTTTGATTGTACACTGTTATTTCTAATTGCTCGAGCCCATAATCTTTAGTACTATCGTTCTCATCATCGACCCATTAAGGTGATGTGGTAACCAATCATGACTTCACACATAAGTAACACCAAACATAAAGGTAGGGGTAGATTCTAGTTTGAGGAGGCTTAGGTTGTTGAAGCCGAGTGTTAAGCAGTGATTGTTGATGCTTCAGGTAACTCACAAGGTATTGTTTTTTCTAGCATCTCATGTTATGCTTAGTCTTTATCAGATTAAGGGCCTCAGAGTCTAAGATCAGTTCCTAATGACATCACACAACTTTGATGTTAGATTGCAGAATTAAATGGTGATTATTATTACGGTGCTAATACTTGGTAAATTCTTTCTTTGGAATGTTGCCTTGAAAAATTCCTTACTAAAGAAGAAATCTATTGGCATCAATGGTCAAGGGTGTCCTGCCTAGCTCATAGGGATAGTAATTTCAAATTCTTTCACAAGGAGGCGTTTCAAAGAAGGAAAACTAATTTTAGTTTGGGTATTTAGGATGATGCTAGGTTATGGAATACATATGAGAGGAGGGGTTTTGATACCACTATGGACTATTTTTCTAATTTTTCATATATTCTCCTCCCAGTTTACCTGATATGGAATAGGTTTTAGCTGTGGTGCCACAACGAGTCATTAGTAGGATGAATAGTTATTTGATTTCTCATTTTACCACAGAAGAGGTGTGACAGACATTTTTCGACATGCACCCCTTCAAAGCTCTAGGGTCTGATAGGATATCAACCATATTTTATCAGAAATTCTAGCACATTGTGGGTCCTGATGTCAGTATAGCTTGGTTGAAGTTTTTAAATGATAGAGCTTATATGCATTCTTGGAACCATACTCTAATTATCCTGATCCTAAAAGTGAAGAATCCTGATCTAGTAAAGGATTTTTGCCCCATCAACCTCTGTAATGTTCTCTTGAGCCATTACTAATAGATTGTAAGGTTCCTTAGATATTATCATTGATGATATGCAATGTGTTTTTGTGCCAGGTTGGCTGATCACTAATAATTTTCTGTTGGGTTTTGAAAGTGGTCACTAGCTTAGGAATCATGAGGGTGGTCATCGTGGTATTCTATCCTTGAAAATTCACATGATTATAATAGAGTGGAATGGATCTTTCTTGAAAGGATTATGCTACGTCTAGGTTATCACTATAGATGGGTTAATCTTATTATGAGGTGTGTTAGATCAGTTTCCTATTCTTTCCTTGTTAACATGTAGGTGATATGTGATCTTCGACCAAGTCGAGGTGTTAGGCAAGGTGATCTCCTTTCCCTTTAGTTGTTTTTATTTTGCTCTCAAGGGCTATCCTTTCTGTTGTCTTATGTGGTCACTCATGGTCATATTCATGGAGTTTAAATATCTAGACATAGTTTTGTTATTTCTCACCTCTCTTTTACAGACAACATTTTGGTGTTTTGCAGGGCTAATGTTACGGACTGTCTGTAGCTGAAGAACCTTTTATAGTCTTATGAGGTGGCTTCAGGCCAACTTGTGAATTTTGATAAGTCAGCCTTACCTTTTAACCCTAATACTCCCTCGACTGTACAAGCGACTATTACTACTATTTTCTCCATCCCTATGGTTTCAAGTCATGATATTTATTTGGGCTTGCCAACTTTCTTAATGTGCAATAAGAGAGTTCAATTTGGATACATTAGAGACAGGGTTATTAGTCGGTTACATGGGTGAAATAATAGCATTTTCTCTTTGGGTGGTAGGGAAATGTTTATCAAGTTTATCATCCAAGCTCTGTCTACTTATGTTGTGTTTTGCTTTCAAATTTTAACCTCAATTCTTTAGGATATTAAGAGGTCATGCGCTAATTTCTAGTGGGGTATAGAAGAGGGTTCCCATAAACTCCATTGGAGGACTTGGTCTTTCTTATGCAAGTCTAAACAATTGGGTGGTATGGGATTCTGAGAAATTTTTATGTTTAATCAGGCTATGATTTGTACGCAGATTTGAAGGGTCATTACTTAGCCTAATTCCTTGGTTGCCTGGGTTTTCATGGGCAAGTACTTCTCGCATGGTACTTTTTTGGAGGCTAAATTAGGATACAACCCCTTATACATTTGGTGAAGTTTACTATAGAGGCGTAATCTCTTTGCTAAAGGCTCTCATTGGCGTATTGGTAATGGTACATTTATTATAGTGTATTATGATAAATGGATTCCCAGACCCTATAATTTTATGATTGAGTCCCCTAGATCTTTACCTGATACCACATTCATTTCAGATTTGTTGCTTCCTAATGGCCTCTGGAATGAACATCTCATTCGATAACATTTTTTCCCTCATGATGTCGAGGTTATACTTGTTATTCTTCAACCCAAATATCTGGGTCTCGATCGCTTATGTTGACACTTTGATAATAATGGTGTTTATTCAGTTAAGAATGCTTATTTGGTGGGAATGAAGCCTCTAGCAACTGATCCTCTTTTTCTCATTCTCAACTAGAGGGGTGGTGGAACTTCTTATAGAATTTGAGTCTACCTCTAAAGGTACATATCTTCCTCTAGCAATGTTGTACTAATGTGTTGCCTTGCATCTCTTTTTTATTTCACCACCATGTGCCAGTTAGCCCTTATTGCTTTTGATGTGATTTTGGCTTTGAGGATGAGTGTCATGCTATTTTTTCCTATCCTTTCTCTACAGATATCTGATTGTATAGTCCTTTTCAAACCCAGGGTAGCATTCTCGATGCCTTTTGGATAGCTAGGGATAAATTGGAAAAGCACACTTTCAAGTTATTCTCTGTCTGTTATCGGATGGCCTAGACCATTAGGAATAACATGTTTGCATTGAAACTGGTATTTTGAAGGGCTCTTGTATCCAAATGGGCTGAGAGTTATCTTGATGATTATCGTAAGGCCATTGCGACACCTTGGGTTGGTCTGGTTGGCCATGATCACCCTGCCTCTTGATAAGTGCCTCTTATCAATTGTTATAGGCTCAATGTTGATGTATCTTGGCATGAGCAATCTCGAGTTTATGGTTTGGGAGTGGTTGTACAGACAAGGAAGGACTTTGCATGGTTGTTTGTGCTTCAAGGGATCTTCTTGTTCTGTCGATGCTTTGTGCAAAGCTTCTAGCTCTTAGAGAGGGTCTTCGAGTGTCTCTGAAGTGTGGCTTTAGCAAATTGGTGATGGAGTCAAATTGCTTATCGGTTATTTCACTAATAACTTCTTCTCGACCATCTTTCTATGAATTTAGCTTGATCATGGTGGATATTGCTAAACTTGCATCTTTGTTTGAGTCTGTCAATTTTATGTTTGCTAATAGATATTGTAATAGTGTCGCACATCCTTCAGCTCATTTTGGAACTAGTCTGGATGGTGAACAGGTGTGGCTTGAGGACAAACTCTCGTTGTGGATTCGACGCCTTTTTATTGGCAGATTTCCCTTAGTCCGTATTGTAATTGTGTCTTAGTGTTTATGGCGAGTACTCTTTTTTCCTTAAAAAAAATCATTCTAAAATGTGTCAATAATTATCTAATGAAAACTAATATAAATCTATAACTAACAAAATCTTTAAAAAAAAGCCAATGAATCTAAAACATGGAGGATTTATCGAAAAAAATAAAGAAAAATAATAAAAAATTGAGAGAAAATTTATTGATCATAAAAGTTGTGACAACTCTTAACTGCTACATTAGTGAGGGAATTGAGGTAATAAGAAATTTAAAAGACAATATTTTGATAGTAAGCAAGTTGTTTCATTATATCTAATATATTATTTAAAATATATTTATAAATATTAATAAAATTAAAATATTTTTGTAGAATATGTGAGTAATTATTTTTTAAAATAAATAATATATGGAAGTTATTTTTATTTTTTATTATTTATTTTCCACTTTTAATAATTTTTATTTTATTTATTTAATTAATTTTATATGGAAAATTAATAGAGATTATATATTAAATAATTAACTTGAATCCGAATATAATACTAGACAGGGCAAACTTTAAATGTTATTATAGTAACAAAACTTATATTATATAATATAAGAAATAACAGATGATTAGTCTATACATTACATTTTACTATTTATAATATATTAAAAATAAAGATAATCATTAACAAAAATACTTATAAACAAATACACGAATCAAAATTTTTTCACAATCAAACTTTACTTTAAAAAAATCATAATTACCACATAAAGTTTATATTTATTTTCATGATAAAATAAGATAAAACGAAATTTGAGAGATTATTAAACAAAATATAAAATTTAATACTATTTTCTAAATTCAAAATATAAAATATAAATATAAGTTAAACAATATACAATAATATAACAAAAAATTTTAGATTTTTAATTATTCTAAATAAAATATTATTATTAACTCTTCATTATTATTTTTACATATAATTAGATTATAATTTAATATTAAATTTTAAAAACATTATATAATTGGATAACTAACTCTTAATGTAAAAGAAAAGTGATTTAATTTCATGACTCTTTAAATTCTAAAAATATAATGAAAAATATAAAAAAATTTAAATGATGTAAAATAAAAAAATCCCAAGAAAAAAGCTAATCCATGAAACATCAAGATAAAAATTACACAAAAAGGTAAAATATAATTTCAAAAAATTTAAAATATTTTATGATTTGGATAGGATAATTCTTGAATATTTGTGATGGGATTACTATGAAAAAAAATAATGGCCAAAAGGACTTGAAAGTAAAAAATTTTAAATTGGAGACAACCAATTGATAAAATTAATTGAAATAGGTATTAAAATATAAATATAACATATACCTAAAATAAATAAAAAGTTCGATAGGAGAAGAGAACAAACTTTATCATTGATAAATTTTTATTTTAAATAAATTTTCAATTAAAATTAATTATATAAATTAATTGATATTTTCTCTTTAAATCAATTTGAATAAGACTATTTAGGTTGAATTTAATAAATTTATAAAAATTATTTCTCATAATATTTCAATATATTCAAACCTTAAAATAATAAAAGGGTAATGTACTTCCTTTTCACTTGTACAAGATCCATGACTAAAAAGGTCTTTATCTATTGAAATGCCTTCTATCTGATCATCTGCTCCGGCCAGCTGTCTGTAGCTGTTTTCTAGTACGGCCTTTGAAAATCCATTGGTGGTACCAAATCGGCCGTAGACTTGCAAAGTTTGTCGTATCATGTTACCCTGTTTATACAACAAACTAGAGGTTCGAAAGATTAAAAAAATGTAAATAACTTTTTTCTTTCATTTCATACACAATCTTTTTTATTTTATTTTTTTATAATATATAATTATATTAATACAATATATAATTATATTAATTTATAATGATATTATATTATTTAATTATATTATATTATTATAATTATATAATTTATACTATTGTATTATAAATGAGATTTTTATTTCACAAAAATCAATTTTGATATCTATAATTTATTTAATATAATGAATATTTATTTTATATTACATTACATAAAATAAATATTAATACAATATAATATAAAATAAAAATTATAAAAATAATAGAATAATACAAAAATATAATTGAATTAAAATATTTATTAAAAATATAATACAAAAAATTTATGATTAATTATATTATATTTTATATTTAGCATATAAATTCTATAGTGTTTATCAATTTTTAAATTTTAAATTTTATATTTGTAGGTATGCTATTTATGTTTATATTAATATTATTAAACAAATTTTTATGTTTTTTTTTTTTTTTGTGGTTCATTGCATGGTATAGGTTAATTAGTTTAAATATATAGATTAATTCGTTATAAACTGTAGATTTATTATCAGTAAACTGTAAGTTTATTTGTTTTTATAAACTGTAGGCTGATTTAGTATAAATTGTAGATTCATTATAATTAAATTGTAATTTTATTTTTTATAAAGTGTAAGTTTATTGATATAAATGTAGATCTATTATTAGTAAACTATAGTTTATTTTTTTTATTAAGTGTAAGTTTATTAGTAATAAACTATATGTTCATTTTTGTATCCAAATTTCTATATGAAGATTTTGTGAATTTAATATAAACTATAGATTCATTTTTTGTAAATTGTAAATTCATTATGTGTAAATTGTAGATTTATTATGAGTAAACTGTATGTTCATTATCAGTAAACTGCAGGTTCATTATTAGTAAACTATAGGTTCATTAGTAATAAACTATATATTCATTTTTTATCCAAATTTCTATATAAAGATTTTGTGAAATTAATATAAACTTTAGATTCATTTTTTGTAACCTATATTACTATATGGACAAGAGTCCATGACATAATTTATCGACTTGTAATGTGTGGGCCCAAGTGTAGGTCGTTTAAGGTCCAAACCAATTAGAAGAGGAAGGTATGGATAGAGGCCTTTCCTTTTGTTTTAGCGGTTGTTAGTATTAAAGGACTAGAAAGAACGATGATTGTTTTAAGCTTTATTTGTTTTTTTAGATAAAAGAAAATAATTCTCAGTCATGAAATATTAAATATAAAATTATTAAAACATATAAGAGATTAAAACTTATAATTTACAATAAATTATATTGATATCAAATATATTAAATCTGATTTGAAAGGTGTGACCTTCTTTTATAAAAATACAATTATATTGATAAAATATTAAACTTTGCATGATAACGGGAAATGCACTCTATTTAGTGGTTATATTAAGTCAAAACTTAATATTTTTATCTTCAAATGAGTCTAATTGAATTACTATAAAAAAAAACATATTGATCACTTCAATAATATTATAAATTAATCTAATGAAAGGATAATAATGACCTTCATATAAAAGAAATCACACTTTTATAAAATGAAGAACTAAAAAGTCTTATCAGAATTACAAAAGAAACAAACAAAACTATACAAATCTGTAAAAATAAATACAAATTTGTATTTATTGAAATGAAAAATAGATAAAATAATAAAGAAAAATAATGAAATCATAGGTTATGACTAAAGGTTTAGTCAACGATAGCACAAAGGATAAGCAAAAAAAAAAAAAAGAGGTTTGAGAAATAAGTTGAAGAGAGAATACAACTTTACTTGTTTAGAAGTAGAGGGAAAAAAATTTGAATTTACTTCCTTTTATTTGAATTGCAAAAAAAGATAAAGAGAAATAAAAAAAAATTAAGAGAAATGAAATTTCCTAGTTAGATTTTAAGATTCACAAATTTTCTCTCCATTTTCAAAAGAAATCAAGAGAAATAAAGTTGACAAGTGTAGAAAATTTAAAGTTACAAAAATATTCTTATTTTTGTCATATCATCTGCTTTTATAATAATGAGATTAATAGAAAGGTTAATTTATAAAAACTAAATTCTTATTTCTTTTTGTTATCATCCAAACGATAGCAACGAATTAAAATTCTTCTCTTTTGATTTCTCTTAATTTTTTTTCCTTTGTACAATTAGTTCATCATCAAAGGCTTAAAACCACTTAATATTTATTAATATCACTTAATATTTATTAATATTTGATTGATTTCATAACCTATATAATTTATTATTTTCAATATAAAGTTGTGATTAATTGTTGGTAATAATATACCCAATTGCTGGCATAATCATTCCTTAATCGAGTCAAATTTGAATTTAAGTGATATTTAATGTAGCATTCTGTACTCAACAATTAATTTTTATTTATTTGATATTTGATTGGATTAAAGGGCAGTTAATGAATAAAACATTCAATGGGAGCAATTTGAATGAGCTTCATAGTAGAGCTTTTTAGATACTAGTGGTAGAATTAGGGGCGTAAATGAATCAAAACAACTCTCAAACTACTCGAAATAAATTCTAGAAATACTTGAATCGACTCGAGATTAATCAAGTTGAGCTTGAGCTACTCGAGTAATTGAGCGAGTCGAATTCAAACTTCAAAACGCTCAACTCGAGAGGCTCGCGAGCCTAATCGTGTTTAGGCATATTTATAATATTACCAATCGAATTTAATCGATCTATGTTTAATCAAACTTATTCGAGACTAAATTTCAATTTATAAAATTCACAAAAAAAAATTATATAAATAAACGAGTCTAATTGAGTCGAGCTCAAGCATTTGAGTACTTAATTGAATTCGAGTTCAAGTTTAAAAATTGAAACTTGATTGAGCTCAAACCTGATAGGGTTTGGTTCGACTTGACTCGATTACACCCCTAGGTAGAATACCTTGCAAATAGATAAGATTATCCTTTGAATGAATTTCAATGTCACTTTATATTATTTTCAAATTTATATACTTTTTCTTTTGCTTTATAGTATACAACTTTAATTTGTGCATTTTTTAAAATTTTAGTATTTTATTTATTTTTCTTGTTCATTCAACCTTTAAAACTAATTTGCTTTTTTATGTATATAAAAACTATGCTTATGTGAAACAATTTTAAGTAAACTTATAAAACTTAATATAGGTTTGATTTAGACATCTTTATTAGAGTTTTTACTAACAAGTTTATTTTTGTTTCAAATTATCAATATCAAAATTTATTTTTTTCATAATCAAAATTCTTTTATGTTATTACTTTGTTTAATTCGTAAATAGCAAATATTAAAATATTATAAATAATATTTAAATGAAATATGTTTATAGACAAACTAATATTTTAGACTATAACATATACACAAAAACCAATTGTTATTCTATTTATTCGTATCTTCTTAATTTTTATTTTCACGATATCAAATAATATAAATATTATGTTATATTAAAAATAAATTATATCCCTATTGGTCATTTTATATCTTAATAATAATAACCAAAGGTATTTTATTGAATAGTTAACAGTAATAATTTAACAATTATTAACCATTAGTTAACAATTATTAGCAAGAAAATAATAATAATATAGCATTCTAATTTTTCTCTCTTCGCGAGAGTTCTTGTGACCTTCCATTTACTAATCATTTCAAAAGCATGTGCATTAACTCATTCATAAAACATGAAGTATTGAAGTTCATAACATTATTAAAATTCTCTCATGCCATCCCATTATCATTAAAGGGTCATTCTTCAATTGTTTTGAACACTATGTATCTTGTATCACAATATAATAACTTTTTACAACAAAATATAAATGGCTAAACAAACCAAAATATTAATAGATTGCATATTGACCCAACTTTTATTAAATTGCTAGATAACAACTTCAAAATGCAGACTCGATGCAATCTTTACTATACTTTTCCTGAAAGAAAATTTAATGCAAATGAATGAGTTGCATACTCAGTAAGTAAAAAATCAAGGATACTTATATCACAATTAGTACCACAAGAATTTAAATATAAATAACCCATCACTGATCCATTCATGTAATACAAAATTTTCAATCTTTGTTACCACGCAAGCTATAGGATATCATTGCCACATAAGCTATGAAATATCATCGTCACATAAACTATCATAAATTATTATTACAGAGGCTATCAAATATTATTGTCACATAAGCTATCATATATTATTGCCATATAGGTTATAGATATCATGGCCACATAGACTATCATATATTGTCGCAACACAGGTTGTGAATATCATTACCACACAGACTTATATATCATCATCACACAAGCTATAAACATGTTATTGCTTGCTCCAACAATATCAATAAATTATTCCTCAACAATTCATTTATGGATCCAACAAAATTTTGACAATATAATGACTATTAATGACACCCATCAACCTTGCCAAATAGTATCACAATATACTTTCATTTTGAAGCCATCATTTAGCAACATCTCATAAAATAAATAATTCAAAGTCTATCAATCCTTTCATTCTGGTATTCATCAACATCATCTCATTAAATAAGATTTCAATCCATAGAATTTCAGTTCATAATATTTAAACAATAACAAGTTTAAGAACCATTAGCTATTTACTTATCTCATTCTACAAGCTATTAAGTCGTAGATGGTCTCGACTTATTCTCAATGTTATCTTCAATGCCTCGAGAACCTATTTCAATACATCAAATTAACCCATGACGATAAAGTATGATTTTTATCTTGTTATGCATATATACGTTCACTATAAGAAATATATAAGTTATCGATAAAATTTTCTATTGGTAAAAGCATCCATTCCTTCGATAATATACTTTTGCCGATGGAACATCGACCGTTCGAGTATGTCAGTAAAGGTCGACAATGAGATACCAATGGAAATACATATCTATCGGCAAGATTGACGATAAATTACTGACGAAATAGCTGTCGATATTTAAGCGCAAAAACCCGACTGATTTACCAATGAAAATTACTGTTGGCAATTCTGTCAGTAAATCGGTCGGTAATCCGTCAGTGAGTCATCGGTGCATGTAACAGATTTATTATATATTTTTGAACAATTTCATAAAAAATCCATCGAAATTATTTAATTTTTCTAATCTTTTTATAGGTAATCCGTCGATAACTTTTCAATAATTTTTTAAATTTTATTATATATTATACTATTTATGATATTAATGTTTGTAACATTTATTATATTAATATTAATATTTGTAATATTAATTTGATATGAATATTATTTTACACTATTTATGATATTGATATTTTTAATATTAATTTTATAATATTTATGATATTAATTTTATAAAAGAATTAAAAAATTTTCAAATAATACCAAAAAATATAATGAAAAAAGAAAGAGATATTTATAAATTTGAATATATACATAAAAATGTTAATGTTTGATATAAATAAAACTATAAAACTAATCAGCTACTACATCTTTTGGATCTACGAAAAAATCATTAATGACGTGGGAGGCATCAGGAGCAGCAATTGAAGAAGCAAAAGTAGTAGTTGTAGAAGCAACAAATGTAGAGGTAGGAGCAACAATTGCAACAGTACTCGGTGGCTGAGGAGGAAGCGGGGTAGGTGGTATAAGCATATGCAAATGAGAGGCAAAAGGTATCCTAGTCTGCCAGGACACGACATGTAACTAATCCTCCATAGCTTGCATCCGTAAATCGATAGAGTGGACATGAGCGTGATAGGATTTGATCCTCTCATTTATTCGCCGCTCGACCTCTCATTGCTAGTCCTCGACATAAGGCATTGGAGATTAACTAAAGTTGGTACTCAAGGACTCGCCAAAAAAATGAGGTGCCTAATCACCCATACCAAGATCCGACCCTTCATCTGACCCCCCACAGCCAACAAGAAAACTTCACGCTCGTCGATTTGATGAGATTTATTGGATCTTGAAGGTGGTTGCGACAGCTGCTCATGATCTTCAAGAATACTATCCAACATTTTGTAAAGTGTGAGATATATAAATATTAATTAAAAAAGTTAAAATATAAAATAAGTAAATTATTACTTACATTAACTGTCTTGGATCGTGCATCAATAAAAGTCTTCGTGTTATGTAGCTTCTTGCCATACACAAAGATATCGATGGGCTGAACCTCCCATGCCAACTGTCGAGCCTGTTATGAAGGTAATGAAAAGAAATTAAAATAAAAACTTTAAATGGATAAAATAAATAGTAATTCATAAACATGAAATATTTTCTTACGATTCATCTAGCATGCTAAAAATGGGGATAGATCCCCTGTGTACCTAGATAGACTTGAGCCAGGACCTCCTTTTTCGGTTCATTTCTTCAGGCTAGTCTAACAAGACACTGGTTGAGCATGTGAAAACTCCACTAAGTTTGTTAGTGGTCCCCACCCTCATCAAGCACCCAGGTCTCCTTGCCTTTATACTTCAAATCATGAAGCATATCAAGGCATCAATCGTTTGGTCCCACTGAAACTGCTTCTGTATGAACAATAAACACACAAATTAGTTCAAAAATAAAACTTATTTTTAAATATTAAACGTAGAATTATAAATAGTACTTACCTTGAACTTCTCCCAGTATAAGGTTTTCGTAGATTATGGGACCTTCTTCCAGGTGTAGCCATCTTGATGAATCTTTTGATTGAAGATCTTTCGGCATGCATGAGAGCATATCTTGGATGGAAAAAAAATTGCACAAAATTGAAAATAGAAATTAGTTGGTGTTATAATTAATAAGATAAACAAATAAGAAAATAAATAAAAAATATAAAAAAATTATTACAAATATCTCGTGCTGTAAAAAAAAAATGAGATCGTAACTCAGGAGCAAGAACTGTATATGCCGCATCCTGATCTATTGGCATTGATGGCATAAATAAAGCTGAACAAGGATCCTGAGTGACGGATGGAGCAAGGGATGAAGCTGATGGAGGAGTCGAATCTATAGGCGAAGCCGGTGTTAAGGGAAGTCCAAGCATCGATGTCGATGTACTAGATGGTGAAAGTGGTGGCATAGGCAGTCTGCGATCATAGGTATGTCCTCTACTTGGTGTACCACCTTAGGACAGTGTACCTGAATCGCTAGGTATATGACATGTCATTTGAATGTACATATAAAATTATATATCTAACATAATTCAATTTTTGCATTTGTTAGTGGACAATTTAAGATAATTCAATTTTTTATATTTTCTTATTTTTCAAAATTTTTTAATATTTATTGCAATTAAGATTTTGAGTCTTTTATGACATTCATAATGTAATTTAAATTTTTATGGAATGTTTTTTTTTTTTATAATTTATACATTTTCCTTTTTTTATAATTTATAAATTTTTTTTTGAGCAAACTTAGGATACGTAAATTTTTTAGATATTTTTTATTTTACAACCATTTAAGTAATTAATTTTTTAATATTTTTATACCATTTATTATTAATGTTATATTTACAAAAAAATGTTAGTTATAATTTAAAATATTATTAAATTTTATGGAATACCTTGAAATATTACAATTTCACGAATGATTTTTTATATGTCTTATGTCATTAAATTTTTTTGCATTGTAATTCAATATAATTCTTCACTATTAACATTTTTTCATATTTTATGTTTCACATTTCATGTTTTGTGTTTTAAGTAACTTATATCTTTTTTATATTTATTGAATATTTTATTCAATATTATTAGCTTATATTATACAATTTTGTAAAATTTAAAAATTATTACATACAAATATGCATACATACAAATGTTTTTAATTTACCAAAATTTGCCTAACAAATTTTCAATATTAACATTCACAATATTCCTCAATATTCAAAAAATCACAAAATTTCACAGTAATCATCAACAAAATTATCCAAAAAATTTTTCAACAAAAATTCTCATAAATCAACATTTTCAAAATTACAAAACATGCAAACATATTACAGAATGCTAAAAATTTTAACATTTTCTTAGTATTACAAAATATAAAAATATTAACATTTTCAGAATTTCAATCAAAATTACAAAAAATACACAAATATTACAACATATATTACACATTTTCATATTTCAATAAAAAATACTAATATTATTATAGATTTTACAATAAAAAATACACAAATTTATGCAATAACATATTATAGATTTTTCACAAATATTACAAATCAAAATTACAAATTTTATTTCATATTTCACATTTTCCCTATATCAAAATGACAAAAAAAAAAAAAACAACAACAAATAGATGAGGAAATGTACTAGCAGTAGTGACAGTGGTGTCCTGTTGTGAAGCAGAGGTGTCCCGTGCAGCGGTTTCGGTGGTAGCAGCAAAAATAGAGTGGCGAGTAGCGGGAGGAGTACGTCGAAGAGAGAGCAAAGGGGATAAGGACACTGGAAAGAGAGACCAACGGTGACCTAGGAGAGGGAGGAGAGGCCAACAACGACTAGAGAGGAGAGGAAGTCGGACCGTAGAGGAGGGAGAGCATAACAACGAGGGAGAGGAGAAACAAGAAGAGAGAAAGAAAAGGGTCTATGGTAGTTTTTATTTAACATTTATCAACGGATTACCGACAAAACTTAACACATCATCTCCAATTTTTCATCAACATATTTTATTCATTGTTTTCCAAATTTATTGATAGACTTTCTACGGATCATCAAAGATATTATTTTTTATGTCTTTTTGTTTCTCTCTGTCGGTAAGCTTATGCCCAAAACATGGAGCCAAAGTTTACTGATAAAATATTTTTGTTGGTAAATTACTAATGATATTTCGTTGATAATCGATTGCTTGATTTTAAAATACATTTTCACTTGCATTCCGTCATTAATTTTACTCTTCATCTAATTCTCACACTAGGCCTAAAAAATTCTTAGAAAATAGAACCAATAACTTAGTAGGTTTTAATAGGAGTCAATCACAATCCATGGGCTATATCTCTTCACACACTACTTATTTGGGAAAACTATTTTACAGGCCTTTATATGAGACATAAACCTACAATTATGCTTTGAACTTATCCTAATTCATCTTCTAGAGTTATGAAATTGTGTGTGCAATAATCTGCCCTTAACATAAAATTAAAGGAATTCAACTCATATCTATTATCAATAACTTCTCACACATGAATCTAACTACAATTACCTTATAACTCTCATTAATTGCTCATGATTAATATGCCATGGAGGAGAAATTTCATAAAAAACCAAATATGAAATCACATACGTTTTACTAAAGCTATAAAACCTAAGATTTATTCCTAGTTAACTTCACCTCCTCCCTCTTTCTCCTCCTCCTCCTTCTCCTTCTTCTTGTTTCTTTCATTCTTTCTTTTTTTTTATCTTTATTTTCTCTCCTTCTTCTGCTGTATTTTCCCCTTATCTTCTCTTTTACCAGTCCCCTAATGGCAGAGAATTCCAATTTGTATTCTTATTCTAATAAGACAAAAGATTAGTGCCTTGTTCCTATTGGTTGAAAGTTGAAATTTTATCTTTTAGTCATTTTTCTTCATTCCTTCATCACCTTATCCATCTACTAATCCCCATGTGCTTCTTATAGTTTTAATAAGTTTCAAATATAATCATTTAAGATATTATAACCTGAACACAATATATGATAATTTGTCATGTAACTATATAAATGTCATATTCATATTCAAATACCTCAAATACTATCATGTAAGTATTCATGCTTAAGTCATGTTATACATATATGAAAATATATCATAATTAAAATGCAAATGAATTAGGTTATAGATGTTTTGCATTTTTGCAAGTGCTAGACTATTTTTTGATTACCATAGGTAGTATCATCAACAATATGCATAATATGAACTTATCAGTTGGGAATGGGATTAGTGTAGAATGGGGGAGGATGATAGTCATACTAGATTAAACAATTTCTCATTTCAATATTGTTTATCGGATTGATTTATTAGATCTTGTTCCATAATGATACTGCTATGAAAAACATTATGGTTGATCTTTGGGAACCAATTAAAGAATAAGTTTTAAAGTTCAAGATGCTCATTTTTATCGATTCCATTTCTACCAGGAGGCTAATTTAAATTGGGTGCTTGATAATAGACCATAGACCTTTAATAAGCAATCACTGGTTTTAACAAATACAGTGGTGAGTTTGTTGTGACAGAGGTGTTATTGTACAAAACCTTATTTTGGATTTAGGTGGAAAATCTCCTGTCTAAAATAAAATTTAAGGCACTGGCCAAAACCATTAGTAACATATTGGGGGAATTTATATCCTATGATTCCAAAGCCATTTATTATAGGGAATGTATGCATATTCAAATCCTTCTAGATGTTACCAAACCTCTCGCATGAGGTATGAATTTCAAAAAGGTTAGGTCATCAATTTGGTTAGACTTTTGATATGAAAAATTGCCTCTTTTTTGCTTTGTTTATGGTTTTTTAGGCATTCAAGTTAGGTCATCAAAGATTTGATGTAAAGCTTTGATGGATAACTCAGAGTTGTGTCAACATCCTCATTGTTACTTAGGAGCTTTACAAGTCGCTAATGGTTATGGTCATTTTGTCGATAATAACTCTGATAGCCAATGGGTCAAAGGGGACAGTTAAAGGGAGAGTTCTGTTGGTTTAAGGAATAGCGCTACAAATACAAATGGTTTAAATTTGAATGGACATAAGGAAGGGGATGTTATGCTAATGGATAATGATGGAGGCAACCTAATCCTGATAGTAAAAAAGTCCATGCGGATGTTAACACTATTCATATAGGATATATGCTAATAAGCATGTAAATCACACTAACA
>CATIWR010508365.1:0-18699 GCA_949677035.1 Omphalea diandra | reverse complement strand
TTGTGTTTTGATGGCTCACACACAACCTTACAACAATGTGTTTTTAGGCTAACACACAACCTCACAACAATGTGTTTTTAGGCTAACACACAACCTCACTCAAGTGTTTCACTAGGCTCACACTTAAACCTTTCTTGAAGTGTTTTTACCAGCTAACACTACAACCTTACAACTTGGTGTTTAATGCTCACACCTAACACTTATAATTTCATAAAGAAAATTGAAGAAAATGAGTAGCAAAGATTGAAAGCTTTAATTACTTGTAATAAATTTCTTAGCAACCTTAGTCATGGTTGTTTGGTAGAGTATTTATACCCAAACTTCACCAAAGAGATATTGCAGAACATAGCTCATCAAATCTTTGAGACATGCTTGACAGATTCTGCATTAAATGCTTGACAGTCTCAATTTGCAGTCACTACTACTCATTAGTGATCGCGAAATCCAAATTTCTGAAGAAAATCCCTATTTGTGTCTAACGGATAGTCCACGTGGCAGCTACTGATTAGTTTACCAGGAAAATATAGTCATTGCCCTTTTACCTACTTTCAAAAGTTGCGGTCGTGAGCTTTCTTATACAGGATGAGACAGAGGACGCGAATTCGTCTGTCAAAAATGGTTATCTTCTTCTTCACGATTCGCGGTCGCCATCAACAAGATGCCTTCATGAAATTTGACTTCCAACGGTCTGCTGGAACATGTGTCATATTGTGATTGTGGACTTGCTTTCTTTTTGAGTCACTTCGATATTCGCAGTTGCGACTAGGACATGACACACACCGTGATTTCGTCTGTTAATTTTGGACTCTTTCATTTGGATGAATCGCAGCCGAGAATGGCTCTGTGATTTCGCCTGTTTGCTTTCTAGCAATGCTTCTTCACGTATCGCGGTCATGAATACAAAGTAACGATCACGATTTAGAAGTCATTTTTCATACTTGAGGAATTTTTGAGCTTCATCTAACTTCCAACTTAGATAAAATCTAAAGGTTACAAAATAACACTAATTTGAAATATTAGACATAATCAATCTCCTTTGTCAAGATCAAAAGAGGTCCAAGACTTGGGTTAACTACCCTAGTCCAACAATATCTACCATGGAAAGTCTAGATACACAAGTCTTAGACATGGCTATGTGAGAAAGTTAATAAAAAATGAAATAATTTCTCTGACATTTGTAAAGTCGAATGAGAATTTGGTTGATCCATTCATTAAACCACTTACAGGAGATTTAGTGAAATCGACTTTGAATATGTTGGGTTTAAAACTCCTTTATTGATTCAACAATGATGGCAACCTATCTAATCCATACAAAATATAACATCTAGGTTCAAAGGGTAAGAATAATTCATTGATAAGTGGATATTTAAGTACTTAAATTAGGCCTAACATAAGGTAAGTACTTGTTGTCACATGGTGAAGGGTTGAGTTTAATACTCTAAATGAAGTTTAGTTTCACGATAAGTATTTCTGATGTGACAAAATACTGGAAGAACTTCACCTATGTAAGATTCAAAGTCATACTACTTCAATTGAGAGTTTTGGAGTTACTCTAATAAAAGCTTATGAATTTGAATAGCTCATGAGCATATAAGTGCTAAGCAAGTATTTAAGTGGAATAAAAAGTGTAAAATGTTTGTGTACGATAACACTGGTAATTTCATAAGGAATAATATATTCAAAACTAAAATGTTATATAAGATTTTGATTTTGCTTTAATGTTACTATATTAGATAATATTTAAATTGAAAGATATATTATTTTATGCATAAATATTTTAATGTTTCTTTGTCATTGGTATTTTACTTTATATTTAAGTGGGAGATTATTGTAATATTTGTTTAAATAAAAATAATATGTGAGTGTGTGTATTATTATTATTATTTGTTTTAAGAGTTACATTCTTTAGAAGTGTCTTATGTAAAGAGTTATGACTCTTTGAAAATATGTCTATATTAAGAGTTGTGTTCATTATATCTATTTATGACGGATTATATCCCTTAACATTAACTATCACTAGTCTTCCTCTCTATACATACAGTGAGGTCAAGTGGGAAAATTTTAGGGGTGGCTAGTCTCAAAAATGAAATCCCCTCTAGTGTCACTAAGCAATCCTCTTAGCATATAATTTTATAAGGCAAGTGGCAAAGTGAATGCTTATTTGTTATTAAATTGGGAGCTTGCTATAACCTGCAATTCTGCTAGTCGCTCATATCCTGCATTTATATCGTCCAGCAGCACCTGAACCAGTAAGTGCTTGTAAGTATTGATGGGGTAACAATTTCAGTAAATCACCTATAAGAAGAGATCTTGTATGTGCAGTCAAAGAGCAATAAATATTTTTTTCAAATTTTTCTCCAAGAAGAAAAGATATAAGATAACATGATATGGTAAAGGTCAAATGGACGTGCATGTTGGCATTTAGGCGGAAGAATAACAATGAAGTTTCAACTTATCAACTCTTCTATGACTTCATTATTTAAATTTGTGCTTCAATAAATAATGTTCCAATTTCCCACAAAGTTTAAATCACAGCCTTGCGTGGATGTGAATTAAAATCTGTATCCAAGACCACCATAATGCAATTTAAACAGACCTTAAATACTTTTATGCAAATGTATGCTTTTAATCATGATTCAGATTCTATTTCAAGAGTTGAAATTAAATGATAAGTTGCGATATCCAAAAATAGACAAATACTATATATGAAAGACACTTTTTAATTTTTCTTCTTCTAGATCTGCATGTTAATCCATTTGAAATAACTTTAGTTTGGCAAGCTTCATTTTAATTTTCCATTTGCATCCACCAATGTGAACTCAGATTTTACCTTCCATGGAAATATTTTGATATTCTTCAAATTTATAGACATTATAAAATGTTTGGTTAATTCAAAATTGTTTCCTTAATGCATATAGATTCACATTAAAGCTGTCAGGCACAATGCTGACCTGAGAAAGAATGATAAGTTGTTCTCTAGCCCTTTTAGGAAGCTCCCTCAATGCAAGTCTGCGAAATCGATGAGGTGAAGTATTATACCAGTCCTCAACATGCTCATGAAGATATGGCAGTGAGAGCGGAACAAAGACCAGACTGGCAAAAATGTAGTAACTAGGCAGCTTATCAAATTGATGAACTGGAACTAGTGGCTGTAACTGCAAAATCCACAAAATTAAAGATTAATTACAAAACAAACAATTGAAGAGATTAAAAAAATTATATTTTACATAACTTAAGGATTCATAATCATAAATCACAAGAGAGCACAACTATCACATCATGATGAAAACAATCTCATAGATTGATATTGCAGAGTTTAAATAGACCATGTTTTTGAGATCAGTGGGTTTCCAACATGATAGTACTTACACCTATTTTATGCAAGCCACTAATTAGTTTCTTCTTTCAGATCATATTTTCATCTACTAAAATTCAATGGAGGCTAGTATGCAATGTCATTGAAGTGCTAACTTCTCAAACATGGTGCAATTCATTAGTTTATCATCTAACAAACTAAATGTACAAAATCAACTTACCAAATGATTGATCCAAATTAACTACATGAGCAGTATAAAAGAGTCCACACTGCACACTAGTGTATTACACTAGATGAATCATAGAGTTGCACACATGTAAAGAAGATATAAGTGTGTTTATATTTAAACAATAAAAATAATAAAAATATTGTATATCATTATATTTTTAATTTAATATATGAAACACTTAATATGAATAAGATAATATTTAATTTAAGCGATTTTAATGAGAAATTTTATAAAATTCATAGATTGAAACAAAATTAATCATTTAAATGTGAAAAAAGATAAAATCTATAAATTTTTGAAAATCTATATACCAAAATTTATGAAAATAATTTTCTGAAAAAAAAAAAATTTAAGAAAGATAATGGATTTTAAAAACCAACTTAGGTGGTGGCGAGTTTTTACCAAATCAACAATATTTGGCATCATTCATGAATTATAGAAATATTATAATAAGAGTTGACAAGGCTTCGCTGGATTTGCGGAACGAGAACATGCAAGGATGTCAAAATTATAGCAAATTTCTACCCCAAGCAGCTGCTTACGAAAGACTAAACATTAATTTGGCATTTCAAAAAAGCATAAATGAAACAACATTATTAATAAACATTATAAAATAAAATCAAATAGAAAATTTGAAAATTTGAAACTAAAAGGTCAAATAAGGTACATGATAAAAAGTTCATTAGCATTCACAGATTATTGAAGATGGCAGATCCATATGATTCAAGATCATCTAACCTTGAACTCTCTTCAGTATTAGATACCTTGCAAGCTTGTAAGGACACCCTAATGCATGCTACCATCAATGAAGGCACAAGTCCTAAGTTTTCAAGATATAGCTTTGACTCTCATGGCAATTATCCATTTTTCCTCTTTTGTTTTCTTCTTCTTCTTCTTACTTTGTTTTTCTTTTCTTTTATTTTTTTTTTTTACTTTCTTTGTACCCTAACTTTTGCCTAAGTTGCCCTCTTAGATTTTTTACATAGTGGGTTACTGTAATTTTTATCCAGTCCGCTCTTGTGAGTTTGCAACCTAACGTGTTTTCATGCCTCTAACTTTACTTATGTTGCCTCTCAGTTTTTTACTTAGTATGCTCATCTTTTTTTCAGTTTCTTCTTTTCTCATTTTTTCCTTTTCTAGGAAATAATATGATCATTCATGCACATGCTCATGTTGTAATTTCATAATCTTCTTTTATCTAATATAAATACAATCATGATGTAGCTAGTAGACCAGAACAATGCTTGTTATTGGCTAGCCTTTTTTTAGGTTTTTAACCTTTCTTTTTGTTATTTTCTAATGCTAAAGATTTGATGTAGCAAGTGGACAAGCACAATGCCTTTAACCAAATATTTGTTAACTCTCCTTTATTATTGGCTAAACCTTTTAGGATGCATGTGGTGCATATAGTTATGTAGAAAAAAAGAATTAATGGATAATTATAAGATTTAAAAGCAAACCATAATTCTTCTTGAAGTCAACTTTTTTGTCCTTAGAGAATTACCATTGTGAGTACTGGATGTTGCACCATATGGGTGGATCTTAATTTTGATTAATCATACTACTTTCACCCATCAAGGGACCAGAGGGATAAAGATATTACTTTTTTAATAACTTAGATAATGGATGGATCAATCACTAGGGGATCAAACGATTTTAGTGTAATATATTAGTAAAGCCTCTTAAATCAAAATAATGGAGCAACTACTCAATTTTTGTTAAAAATAAGATTTTGAATGTTGTAGAATATTATCTAATTATCTAGAGGCTAATCAATCATAACCTTTTTAGAGATTGGATTTGAAAGTTAGGCATAATCCAAAAAAGGTATTAAGTATTTTAGATTGCTCAGACATTAGTCTTGCATTTTATCGAACTATGGTATGCTTTTAATTATTACTTTCACTAGTTCAATATTCATTTATTTGCCTAACTTATCCATCTAAGTCAAGTTATATCCAAAAGCAATTTAAATATGTCATGCATATAAGCAAAAACAAAATGACAAAAAATAAGAAATAATATATGAGAGGTGAGGATGTAAGATATATAGTCAAATGGTGGAAAAACCTTAACCAAGCAAATAATTTTAAAAGAACCTATAAAACAAATGTTAAAACATGTGGCAAATAGTAAAAAAATTGAAATTTATGTGACCTGAATCATAACTTGGAAAAACTCACACAAAATTCCACCAATAATTTATAAATTAACATTATTAAATTTAAAGAAGTTAAATGACAAAAATTAACATACCAAACATAAATAAACATACAAAGAGAGTTGTAAGAGAGTTAAGAGTTTTTAGTTGCTTAAGCACCTTTTGCTTAAATGGAGAAAAAGATGGAGTAGATGTATCAAGTGCACTACCAAATCCTTTTACTATTGCAACCCCTACCCTGACAGCTTCTTTTATGTTTTCATTGTCCTTTTCCTCTTGTGGAATCTCACCTTCCTTAAGCACCTTCTTAATTAGCCCATTGTTAAGCCTTTTGTAGGATACCTATGCTCAATAGCATTTTCTCACAAATGGGTTCATTGTTTGGCAATGTCTCTAATACCATATCCCTTTCTTCCAGCTCTTCTTTAGTTGGAGGTATTGCCTTTACAAATTTTGCAATATTTGTGATGTAATAAGCCATCACAAAGGCATTTGGCTTGTTAATTAGCTCATCAATTCTCTGTATCAATAGCAAGGGAGTGTTTACCCTTTGCTTTTTCTTCATACACCAGAGGTAAAATAGATCTATTATGGTGCAGTTGCCATTTGATTTACCCCTTCCATTGATGCTCCAAGAAATGAATCTGTGTACAATCCTAAAGACTTAGCTTTTAATTTTTGAAGCCTTCCATTGTTATTATTGTAATTGCTTGTGCCATCAGTTATGGATTTCTAAAACTGATTGATTTCAAGTTTAAACTCAATGGGAGGCTCTATTTGTATTTCTTCCCAAATAGCCTAAATTTGATCGTGCCTTTTTGATAATAGATTTCACAATCACTGCCTAACACTTCCAAGGTTGTTAAGAACTCCACTATCAGCTCTAGATAAGAAGGTTCCCTATGATGGCAAAACAACTCCCACCCTATCCCTATCATTAGTTCCTCAACTTGCTTTGCTAACCCATACCTCTATAGGTCATTCCACTCCAAAATCTTTCTGCCATCGAGTTGTCATTTCAACAGCTTTTGTGCTAAAATTTTTTCTTTATAATATTTGAGAAAGAATTTTTGGGTTAGAGAGATAGTTGTACGTTTGGAGCTAGGTTGAGGGGTGTGCTCTGTTTCAGTGGCCTTCACTCTCCCTTTTGATTCTTAGCCAGTTTTAGGTTTTTTTTTTTTTTTTTTTTTTTTTTTCTGCTGTGAGTCTAGGGTTTAAGTTTCTGCAGCTCATTTCTTTTGTTGTGTTATCATTGAAGCTAGATTCTTTAGTTTCGAAGTTGGGGTTCTTCCTAGTAAGTTGCTTATATTTTTTAGTGGAATCTAGTTAGGGTGCCATTGATTGAGTGATGAAGTGAATAATGCTAGAAAATATGTAGAAGTTTGCAATAACAATTGTGTGTGTGTGTGTGTGTGAGAGAGAGAGAGAGAGAGAGAGGAATAAAAAAATAAGTAAAGTAGAAAGTAAAATGATTTTAGGGTTTGAAAGGGTTTAAATAAAAGTTTAACATGTTCTTTTTTTAAAAAAATATGACTGTTGGGAGTGTTCAACGGCTGTTACGAGTTAGACAATGACTATTGGACATGACCGTTAGCTTGCTCTAACAAGTATTCTTTAGCTAACGATGGTGACTAGTTCACAACAACCATTGGGTGATGAAAAATGATCAATGATAAATAATAATGATATAGAGACTAATATAATCAAAATAAGGAACTCATTAGTAACACAACAATCGTTAGAAGAAACACAAAGCCGATTGTGACCATCAGAAGTAAAGAGGAGAACTTACATGCAACACAATGATCATTATGAGTTTTGGAATGGCTGTTGGCCATGTTCTTCAAACAACACTTAGTTCAAAATAGTTTTAAAACTTAACTAATGAATGTGATTAATCAAACTCAATGATATAATAATAAATTCAATTAAAATAAGTGTTATCCCTTAGTGCACTAGAAAGGGGGTTGAATAGCGCAATGACAGGTAAAAACCAATGAAAGCTATGTGTGGAAATAATGAGAAATTAACACAATCAATTTATAGAAGTTCGACACAATCCTGCTTATGTTCTCTCCTCTAGTCTTCCACTAGAGCCTTTCACTATTTCCAAGTGCTATTAATCACCTTTACAATAGTAGTTTTTGGGTACTATCAAGCCGTTACAAGTAAACTTTCAGGTGCTATTAAACCATTTTCCAAAGTAGTTTGCAAGTATTACCTTAAACCTTTCACAAAATTGTTTTAGATCTTTTAAGATCTCCTAAACCTAGAAACTTTCTCTAAAGAATTTACAACATAAGGATGAGAAAGAATACTCTCACTCAAGCAATAAACAATAATGAACACACTTACACAATATGTTTGACTTTGTGGAGAGTTTTGAGAGATGTCTTAAGCTTATTCTTAACTCTGTTTTGAAGATGACTTTTGCAAGCTTTTGACAATCGATCTTCCCTTGAAGCTAGATTACTCTTGTTTTCACCCCTTTATTAAAGAATGCTTACACAACAGAATATACTAGCTTATGAACATTTTTCTCTTTTTCTTTTTTTTAAATCAATTGTGGAAGATCCCTTTTATAAATAGAGACACGAAACTAGTCGTTATAAAGAAGACTGCCACTCCATGTCATAAAGTAGTCATTCAATGCCTGTTGGATAGTGTCCCCCATTATTGGGTGAGAATACAACTTTAAATATCATTGATTTTATTGAAATGCCCATTGAAACTAGCTGTTAGAGGGAGATTTGTCTATACGCTTCTCTTCTGACTTTCTTAATTTTTTAGTCATAAACTCCTTTAATGACTATTGGACATTCTTAATGCCTATTGAAATTTAACTTCAACTCTAGCTGTGATATGAACAATGTCCGTTAAAGTTTCTAGAAGGATGTGAAATTGATGCTCTATTTGTTAAGATTTTTTTATAGTGCCTCAAAGGTTGTTGGTTTAGCTTTAGTGCCCATTGAAAAGAATCCCAACGCTTATTGAACATTTGAACATCTCCTGTTAGAGGGTCCAAAACCTTTAGTTTTGCCTAGACGCTTTTCCAACTCTTGTTGGTATAAGTCTACTGCTCGTGTCGAGACTTTAAGGATTCTATTTATATCAAGTTACTTGGTTCAATGCCTGTTGTGAAAATACAACTCTTGTTGAGGTATCAATTAGCCACGCCCGTTGTAAAAATGCAACGCTTATTATAAAGGTAAATTATTAAAGCTTAAGTGTTTACAACATCTAACGCTTATTGTGCCATGAGAGAGTCGATGGTTGAGGGGTCTAGCAACTTTAACTAACATTTGGGTGTCTCTTCAATGTCAATTGAGAATCTTCAACACCCATTGATGAAGTCACAATGCTTGTTGAAGTGCAGCAACACCCGTTGGCTTTGAATACTTAGAGTTTTTTCAAAAACTCTTCTTTTATAAGCTTTTGATCAAAAGATTAATGTACCTACAAGATCTTACATATCAACTTGAATAAAAGTTAACTCTTAGATATATTTGTAATCACAAAAAAAAGCTTGATTTACCAAAACTTCCAAGCTAGGTCTAACATTCTCCTTCTTTTTGAAGATGATAAACAATCTATTAAGGGTAAATAATCTTGCAAGAAATGTATATAATATAAATCTTAAGTATAATAAACAAATGTCCAAGTTTTAATGGATCATTTTGTTCCCCCTTCGTTTCATCATTCATGCACTATTAGAACAAGTTATGCATACCGAGTTCTTTACAAAATAAATTCATACAAGTTAAGTTATATACATTGTATTTTCCTTTGCTTGCCTTGTTCTTTCTTTCATACCAATTTTACTTCCCTTTACTCTCATATTTAGTTATTTCTCCCCTTTTGTCATTATCAAAAAGCAATACACAAGCAAAAAAATAACAAAGATAACTCAAGTAAGAATAAACAAGGTGAGAAAATGGTTATATTCATTAAAGAAAAGTTGTCCCTTACATTAACATTTTTGAAAAATCAAAGATAAAAGAAATGAAAGAAAAAGAAAATATGCAACATGAAGATGAATGAAGGTGAGGGTCCTAGAGATGGTTCTAAAGCTTGTCCTTTGACTTTGTTAGAGTTCCAGGTTGCAATTTTAGTCCTTTAACTATCCAATTTAGGGTTTGGTTGACATCCTTCATATCCCTTTGTAGTTTTTGTACCTTTTGGTAAAGGGAGATGGTAAAGGATTTAACACTTTAAACAACACTAGAGATGGTTGCAAGTTAATCAAGGGCCTAATTCTAAAAGAGAAGTAGCAGGAGTTGGAGCAGGAATACTAGTACTTGTCTCTTCCATAATAGCAATCCCTACTCGAATGGCTTTCTTAACTTATTCATCATCCTATTCTAATTCAGGTACTTCTCATTCTTTTGGAATTCTCTTTATTAGGCCTGAGTTGAGCTTTTGAAGGATCGTCATACTTAATAACATTTTCTCACAAATGGATTCATTGTGTGGCAATTTTTCTAATATAATGTTCGTTGCTTCAAGTTCCTCTTCTGTTGAGGGAATGGCCTTCGCATACTTTGCAGTCTTAGTAATGTAATGCCCTATCATGAGCTCATTTCGCTTGTCCATTTAACCATATATCCTTTACATCAAGAAAAGAGGTGTGTTTATTCTTTATTTGTTCTCCATGCATTAGAGATAAAAAAAAAAGGTCTGTGTTAGTGTGATTACCATTTGATTGTGATTTGTTGTTGATGTTCCAAGTTATAAATCGGTGAACAATCCTTAAAGCTTGGCTTTTTATATGTGATGCCTTATTATTATTATTATTGTTATAGTTGCTCTTCCCATCTATGATTGACTTCCAGAATTGGTTCATATCCACTTTAAAGGTTGGGGGATGCTCTGTTATTCTAACAGTGGTGGCATCGAAACATTTAGCCAATTCATTTAGCCTTAAGGTGTATTTTTTATCGAAGAGTTTAAAGTTGATGGTCCCTTCTTGTGCTTATGCATGACAATCACTTCTCAAACTTCTAAAGTAGTGAGAAACTCAATTGTAAGCTTCATATAGGAGGGGTCTTACATGTGAAAAAGGAGTTCTCACCTTATCCCTGTTATCAACTCTTCTACCTGATCTGCCAACCCGTACCTTTATAGATCAATCCATTCAAAAAACTTGCCTCTCCCAATATGTCTTTAGAGGAGTTTGAGAGCCAATTTTTTTCTCTTTGTTGATCTTAAGGTGAAATTTCTGGACAATGATGGGAGTTTGCTATGTTTCTATTTCCTTCCATTTTCCTTTTGGTTCTTATGTTGATTTGATTTTTTTTAAGGATTAAGGTGTTAATAATGGTTCAGATGATCTTTTCTGTTACAGTGCAAACATTGAGGCTAGGTTTTCCTCATTTTTTGAGTTTGAATAGGAGGGTTGTAGGTTTTTCCTAGCCGATTGCTTGTATCTCTTGGTTAATTTAGCCTTAGGTGCCATTTGGTTCGATGCTCGATGAATGATGCAAGTGAGAAGTAAAGCAAATGGCAACAAATGCAGAGAGAGATAAAGAGAAAAAGAGAGCTAAAGCATAATAAAAACAAAAGTAAAATAACTTTAAGGTTCAGGATTATATAGAAAGTTGAAGAGTTCCTTATTTCTTTAAAAAATATAACTGTTGGGTGTGTTGAACAACTGTTGTGATTAATCAATGACTGTTGGACATGATTATTAGCTTAATCAAGCATGTGTTCTTCATTCAATGATGGTTATTGCTTGTAACATCTATTAGTGAAGAACAACGATGGGCATATACAAAAACTAATATGTGGAACTCACAAATAACACAACGATCATTGGCAAACTCGTAATGGTCATTTGGCCATGTTATCCAAAGTAAGGCTAAGTTTAAAACAAATTTTCCAAATAAACAAACATTTGAAAACTTTATTGCTGTAAGTTATTAATCAAACTTAATGACATAATCATGAATTTAATTATTATAAGGCCATTTGATCAGGATAATACACAAATTAAATCTTTAAATTATAGAGTGTAAAGACTTTAATGGTAATCATTTCAAGCATAAATCAGGCAATGTATCAATCATTAATCAATAAATAATTAGGCATTAATCATCAAGGGCGGAAAAGAAGAACCTGTTGATGTTAACTCAATGTACTTCCATTAATCATTCCAAGTTCTCTTTTGATGAATTGCATTCTTTCGTCACAAAGAGGGTTGGTAAAAATATCTACTAATTAATGGTTAGTATAAACAAATTCCAATATAATATCACTATAATTAACATGATCTCTAATAATGTGATGCCTTATATTTATATGCTTACTCATTGAATGCTGAATGGGATTCTTAGACAAGTTGATGGCACTAGTGTTATCATATTTGATGGTCACTTGATTTATAATAACCTTGTAATCAAGAAATTGTTACTTCATCAATAGGATTTGAGCACAACAAAGACTTGTTGCCAAGTACTTAGTTTTAACAGTAGACAAAGCAACTGAATTTTGCTTTTTGCTACTCTAAAACACTAAACATTCACAAAGTAATTGATAAATGCCTGAAGTGCTTTTCTTATCTAAGGTACAACCAACAAAATTAGCATCTGAAAATGCTTTTAACTCAAAGGAAAAGCTTTTAGGATAATAGAGTCCTAAGTTGGAAGTACCAATAAGGTATTTAAGTATGTGTTTTACAATATGCATATGTGACTCCTTTGGATTAGATTGATATCTAACACATAAACACACACTAAACATAATGTTTGGCTTAGATGTTGTTAGATAGAGAAGATTACCAATCACACCTCTATACAACTTTTAATCTACAACCTTACCATGTTAATCAGTGCTTAGCTTGATGTTAGTGCTCATTAGAGTTTTACATGGATTGCTATTTTTCATGCCAAATCTTTTGATTACCTCACTTGTGTATTTGGCTTGGTTGATGTAGATTCCCTTTTTCCTTATTTGATTTGTAATCCAAGAAAGAAATTGAGTTCTCTCATCATACTCATCTCAAATTCATTTTTTATTACTTTGGAAAAATCTTCACATAAGTAAACATTAGTGGCATAAAAAATGATATCATCTATATATATATTTGCAAAGTAATAAGTCCCCATTCTTCTCCTTATAGAAGATTATTGTGTCTACCAACCCTTTAGAAAATCATTTCTTTACAATAAAGTTGCTCAACCTTTCATACCAAGCTTTTGGAGCTTGCTTCAAGCTATATAAGGCTTTGGTGAGCTTTAACACATGGTTAGGAAAGCAATGCTTTCAAAACCAGTAGGTTCTTCAACATATACTTCTTCATTAAAGAAAACACTCTTGACATCCATTTGATATAATTTAAAATTTATATGAGATGTAAATGCAAGTAAAATCCTAATGTCTTTCAACCCTGCTACTAGAGCAAATGTTTCATCGTAGTCAATTCTCTCTTCTTGGTTATAGTCTTTTGCTACTAACCGAGCCCTATTCCTAACTATGGTTCCATACTCATCACACTTATTTTTAAAGACCCACTTGGTTCTAATAATGGAATGTTTTTAAGGTTTACTAATGAAGGTCCATACTTTATTCCTTTCAAATTGATTGAGTTCATCTTGCATAGCAAGTGGCCAATGTTCATCTTTTATGGCATCATCTATGGTCTTAGGCTCAATAAGGGAAATAAAAGAAAGATTGGTGCATGCATTTCTAAATGATGATCTTGTAGTTTCCTGACTTAAAGGATCACCAATGATGAGATCTCTTGGATGATCTTTCTTGAAGATCCAGTCCCTTTCCAATTGAGCTTTCTCTTCATTTAGAGTGTCAAGTGGTTGATCTGAATTTTCTTCACTTCTCATCTCTTGTGGCTTGTCCATATTCTTCCCTTCTTTTCCTATATTCAGCTCATTCATGAGACTTACAAGATCATCAACATCTTTTTCTATTCTTGAAGAAGTGGGGTCAGATTCTTCAAAAACAACATGCATGGACTCCTCAATAATAAGTGTGCTCTTGTTAAAAACTATATACCCTTTGTTAGTAGTAGAGTATCTAAGGAAATTTCCTTCATCAGATTTAGAGTCAACTTGATAAGGTTGTCTTTAGCGTTTAAAATAAAACACTTACAACTGAAGACTCTAAAATATGCAATTATGGGCTTCCTATTATTCTAAAACTCATAGTGAGTGGTCTTACCAATACTCTATTTAAGACATAACAAGAAGTGTTTATAACTTCAGCCCAAAAATACTTAGGAAGATTGTACTCATTGAACATGGTCCTAGCCATCTCTTGAAGAGTTATTTTCTTCCTTTCTGCCATACCATTCTATTGTGGTGTTCTAGGAGTTGAGAAATTGTGTGAGATACCATAATTAGCATAAAAGTTATGAAATTTAGAATTCTCAGACTCTCCTCCATGGTCACTTCTAATTGAAGAGATTTTCAAATCCTTTTGGTTTTGAATTCTCTTAGCAAAGGTCTTAAATGCATCAAAATAAGAGTCCTTATGTAGGATGAAACAACATCAAGTAAACCTAAAGTAGTCATCTACTATGACAAATGCATAATGCATGCTTCCCAAGCTAGACACTTTAGAAGGTCCAAACAAATCCATATAAAACATTTGCAAGGGTCTAGTTAAACTTACCTTGTTCTTGGCTTTGAATGAAAGTTTTACCTATTTTCCTTTTTGACATGCTTCACAAACTTCTTCCTTCGGAAAATTGATTTTTAGCAAACCTTCAACAAAGTTTCTCCTTTTTAGCTTGTTTAGAAGTTCCATGCTAGCATGCCCTAGTCTTCTATAATAGGTTTTGCCTTCATTCACTATAGATACTAGACACTTTACATCATGGTCACTGAGAGAATTTAAATGAATGACATAAATGTTGTGAACTAGCTTACTAATGGATAAAATTTTTTTTGTCACTCATCCTTGAAACATAGTAAGTTTGTGGTTGAAACATAACTCTTAGACCTTTGTCACAAAGTTTACTTACACTCAGTAGATTATGTTGAGTCCATCAATAAGCAAGACTTTATCAGGAATAGGTGAATCAACATCCTTACCAATTTTACCTATGCCAATGATTTTGGCTTTCCTATTGTCCCCAAATGATACATTACCAAGTCCTTCAATTTTCTCTAATTGAGTGAAAAAACTCCCTTTCTCCTATCAGGTGCTTTGAACATCCATTATCTAGATACCACTCTTACTTTCCAACTTAGGATTTCAAGCACATCTGCAAAAATAAAGAGAATCAAGTCTTAGGTATCTAAATCTTCTTAGGTCCTAGAGGGTTAGTTCTAGCTATATACTTATCGTGCCTTTTAGCAAGACAGTGATAGACAATGTGGCTATAAATACCATAATGAAACATTCACCATTGAAGTGCATAAGTGTCCTATTTCTAAGTGGAGCATGCACATGGTGTTTATGAGATTTATAACTCCTTTGAACTAATTGTCAAGGAGTGTTTCTCATGTGAGGTGCTATCATGTAAGGTGTATACCTATATCCATGATTATGCCAATTTTTGTACCTTTGAAGACTTTACCTCTTAGGCTTGTAAGAATAATACATGTAGGCAGAGTTAGCTTTAGAAGGAGCATGTCTCATTTGTGTGTGAATAGGTTGAGACTTAACTTTGTGCCATTGGTTTTGACATTTCCTTTTTTGGGAACTTTTGGCATTTTCATTGGTTTAGGTATGCTATCTTCTTTGCCTTAACGAAGACTATCTTGGAAGTAGAAGGAGCAGCAGAGGTAGAAGCATTATATCTTAATCCATGTTTAATGGGTGGGCTCTTTTGAGCTTCAAGGATGGAGTCTAGTTTCTCCTTTCCTTTGGTAAATCTAAGATTAACCCTAAGCTTAGAGTTTTCAGTAGCTAGAGATTCAACCTCCTTAGCTAAAGTCTCTTGATTCTTAGCACAATCCTTTAAGGATTTATTCTCTTTCTTAAGATTGGAGGTGCTAGACTTGAGAGTCTCCACTTTCATGGCCAGATTGGTGATATTAGAATATAGCTTATCTCTAAAATAAAAATCAAAAGGATTTATCTCATTCTCACCATTGCTATTAGTATCATTGTTGAAGGAGTGATCACTTGAGGATTCATCTGGTCTCTCCTTAATTGCCATGAGACATAGATTAGCTAGCTCTTTTCTAGTGTCCTCCTTATTAGGTTCAGAGTCACTTGTGTTGTCCCAAGTAGCCTTGTACACTTTCTTATCTTTCTTGGAGGTGTATTTCTCAACATGTGCTTTGTTCTTATTTCCCTTAGGATAATCTGACTTGATGTGCCTTTTCTCATTACATCCATAGTAAATGAGTTGATTCTTACTACTTTTCTTCTTGTATCTCATTGCCCTTTTATTCTTTGGGAGAAATCTTGTAACATTCCTATCCACATTCATTGGCATTCTTACATGAACATATTCATTGCATAAATGATTTGAAATTCCATATGAACATTTGCAATGGATAAATGATCATTTAGATATGTGAATTGGATAAACACGACGATGACACTTGCACCATTGCATTTGGGACACTTGAACATATATGTAATATTTATATAGTTGCATGGTAAATTATCTTATATTGTGTGCATCATATAACATCATAAATAATGGTGTTCTAGAGTTTATTTAAAAGTATAAAGGACATATGGGGATTAGGAGATGGATGAAGGTGATCAAGGAGTGAAGAAGAGGGACTAAAAAAGGAAAAGTGAACTTCCAACCAATGGAAATGAGACACCATAATTTTGTCCTATTTTAATAGGTTTACACATTTAGGAACATAATATGGAGGATAACCAAAAAAAGGAAGAGACTATTAAGGAAGAAGAAGAAGCAGAAGAAGAAGAAGCAGAAGAAGAAGAAAAAGAAAAAGAAAAAGAAGAAGAAGAAGGAGAGGGAGAAGAGTAAACTGCCTAGGAAGGGATCTTAAACTTTTCTGGTTCTGGGAAAATAGGTAAGTTAATTTATCTTCTTTCCACATGAAATTAATCTCTCTTGAATGTTAATCATGCATGGTTAGTAAGAATTATGGAGTATTTAAGTGGAGCTCATGTGTGGAAATTGAAATTCAAGGGAAACAAGAGCTGATTATGTTGGTTTTATTGTTAGAGCCAAATTTTGTACTAATAATTTCATAACCCTAGAAAAGGAATTAGGGAAAGTGTAAAATATAAAAGTTGTAGCTTTATACCCCATCTAAATGCATGTAAAACATGTTTTCTTAATTTGGTGTGTGTGAGGAGATATGGCTCCTTCATTAGGAATGGTTCATAACTAACTGAAATCACCTTAATCTTTCTGCTTTCATATATTTTGATGACTTTATGTGCTGATTTAAATAAAGTGTAAAACATAAAATTTGTAGGGTTATATCCCCTATAAATATATGTAAATCAGTTTTTCTTCATTTGTTGTGTGGAAAGAGATATGGCTTATTGATTGTGACTGACCCTAAACCTAATGAAACCTTATGTCTTTTAATTCTGTTTTCCAAGAATTTTATGGCCATAGATTCAGAATTTGATGATGTGCCAAACTTAAAAGTTATATACTTATGTCTAATATACTTTTTGGTAAAATAGTTTTTTCAAATTTAACATGGTTGTCGAGATATTACCCCTTCATTAAAATTTTTTGTCAACATGTTGAAAACCTGCTCACCCTGAAATTGTTCATTTGTTTTGGTAACTTTATAGATTGAACTAGACAATGAGTAAAACATAAAAAATGTTCCTTTATGTGTTTTGTAACTTTTGATACATCATTTTTGCAATTAGAATTCTATAATTTGAGATATACCTAAGATTGTAAGACCCATTTAGACTGAGATGACATTGAAATAAGGTAAAATTCAAAAATTCACCACATTTTCTATATCTCTTATATTGACTTGAAATTTGACTATGTTATATCATTATGTGTTTAGTTTATGTGAAAAAAAAAAAATCATGTCCTTTGGATAAGTATATATAGAGTTGATACTGTGAGAGTGTAGCAAGGTCAAGCTGCCATATAAGGAAAATATGCATAAACACTAGGTCCACTTGCATGGATCATGCCATAGTTGCATACCAAGCATTCATAATCATTTTGACATACTTATAACCATGAATATATTAAATTTTAGTATCTCAACACTTGAGGAAGCCTTGAAGAGAGAACCAAACTTACCATAAAGGTTGGTCACATCAAAAAGTGAGTAAAAATCATAATTAGATTCTAATGTGTATGTGTGATAATTTTATGATATGATTATGTTATATTATATGTATATGTGATTGAATTGTTATATTTTACATATGAATACAAGTTAAGTGAGAATTATATACTCTTAGTGATTATTTGGTATACTATTGTGAATGAACACTTGCATATGAAACTAAAAGGATGTTGCGACTGACTTGTCAAACACTTGCATATCACTTAGAAAAGGAACCAATATGTCCTATTGCACATGCTATTGATCAAATGATTCACTTGTTATATGTTGGCCAAAAAAGTCAATTGTCATTTGAATTAAATGAATTCTCGAGAGCAGAGTTTGCCTTGTAAGGTCACGATAAAAATCAATCTATTTCATTTGCACTTTCATAGTCAATTGTTATACTTGTAATGTATCCTGATGATATTTGATTTTTGGTTGTGCCATAAGAATCTGATTGTTATTTTTATTGAACCGTAACTCACCAAATCACAATTATGTTTTTTAGATCCTAAAGCATAGGGTTTGGATACTTTGGAGCATAAAGTTTTGCATAGAGACACATGGACCACAGGTCGTTGGCTGAATTCCAACTCTCTCTATCCTTGTGTCATGTACATATATCTAGATAGGAACTAGTTTATAGTCACTAGCCTTGAACGTTAGTTTATATATATATATATATATATATATATATATATATATATATATATATATATATATATATATATATATATATATATAAACACACACACACACACAGAGTATATAGATGGGTTGTTGTGTG
>CATIWR010508273.1:0-31432 GCA_949677035.1 Omphalea diandra | reverse complement strand
TTTTTTCAATGTTATATATATATATATATATATATATATATATATATATATATATATATATATATATATATATATATATATATATATATATTATTTGATGTTAATATAATTCTTGAAGAACTAGTATCATATATAGTTTCTGAAGAACTTGTGCTCTTATAGAATTAAATAACTTAATATAGCTCCTAAAGAACTAGTATTATCTATTGTTCTTGAAGACCTAATTAAATGAGTTATAAAATTCTTGAAAAATTGATACTCTAAGTTCTTGAAGAACTAAGTATCCTAAATTTTTGAGAAAAAAATAGGATCCCAATTTGTTAAAAAATTAAAATCCTACATTCCTAAAGAACTAAATATATTATCTATAAGTTTTTAAAAGACTGATTTAATTATGATACTTTTTAACATATTACTTATTTTTTATATATAATGTCAAATTCGACGAAACTCGAATTGATGGCCTTTGACTTCATGAGCAAGAATTATTTGTCATGAATACTAGATGCTGAAATAAATATGGATTTTATGGGTCTTGGAAACACAATGGAAAATGAGAATCAAGAATCTCTACAAAATCACACCAAGGCGATGATTTTCCTTCATCATCATCTTCAAGAAGGATTAAAACTTGAATATTTAATAACTAAAGATCCATTAGTTTTTTGAAACAATTTGAAAGAAAGATATGACTGTCATAAATTTGTAATATTTCAAAAGGCTCATTATGAATGGATGCATTTACGATTGTAAGATTATAAAACTATGAGTGATTGTAATTCTACAATTTTGAGAATTAGTTTTAAATTGAGATTATATGGAGAAAATATTACTAATCATGATATGTTAGAAAAAGATATATACTCCCTTTTATGCCTTGAATATGCTTCTGCAGTAGCAATATCGAGAAATTTTTTTAAACAATATTATGAATTAAGTTCATATCTTCTTATTGTGGAGAAAAAAAATAAGCTCTTATTGAAAAATCATGAAGCTCTTTCAACTGGTTTTACTCAATTCCCTAAAGTGAATGAAATGTATAATAAAGTTGGACATGGATGAGAAAAAGGACGAAAAAATAAGCATAGTCGAGGTTATGGACAAAATAATAACAATCAAGGTGGTCATAGAAATAATAATTCACCTTTCCATCAAAAGTGGAAGAATTATGAAGAAAAAGAGAATAATAGATCAAAGCAACATTCAAAAAATCAATGTTGTTGATGTGGCATGAAAGGGCATTGATCTCGTGCTTATCGTACTCAAAATATCTTATTGATCACTATCAAGAGTTTTCAAAAAAGAAAAATAAAAATATAGAAGCAAATTTGATAGACAACAACGACGTCTCTAGTGATAATTCTATTAATATCACACATTTAGATTTTTTCAAGAATGATTTAGAAAAAATAGATCATTTATTGGTGATGAAAAAGTAAATGCCTAATGATTATATGAGATTCTTTAGTCATTTAGTTTATTTTGTTTTCAAGTCTAAACATTTAGTTTGTTTATTTTGTTTTTCAAATCTAAACATTTAGTTTATTTTATTATAAAGTTTTCACCTTTATAGTTGGTTTCTAACCAAAAGTCAAATATTTTCCATTTGAGAATTTTTAGATGTGTTGTTCATGTTCCTATTGCCTCTCCCCCTCCCCCTCCCCCTTCAATATCGCACAAAAATAGAACCTCAAAGGGGATTGAAAATATATATTGGATATGAATATCTTTCCATAATTAAATATCTTGAACCATTAATTGGATATATTTTTACTATGAGATTTAATGATTGCTATTTTAATGAAGCTATATTTCCTAAATTAGGGAGAGAAAACAAGCAATTAGAGAAATAAATTATATGGAATGAGCCATCATTAAATTATCTTAATCTTTATATAAAGTAATGTGAATTAGAAGTTCAAAGGATCATTCATTATCAAAGTATAGCAAACCAATTGTTGGATGCATTTTGTGATCCAAAAAGAGTTACTAAGTCTCATATACTAGCAATTAGAATTGATGCCCCAATAAAATAACATGTTAATACTATAGCAAATGAGTCTATGGTACGCCATAAATACGAATACTGTGGTAAATGAATCTATGGTATGCCATGAATACCGTAGGCTGCTTGATTCCAAGGTAAGGATCTAAAAAAGAAAAAGGAACAAAATAAATAAAGTGACAATTTCAAAACTATTAACACTCATGAAGATTCTATAATATAAATAATTAACATTAATGAGCAAATAACCCTAAAAAAGGTTCAAATACTTAGAAATGATGATAATAAAGAGATCTCAATAAATTATGTCAATTCAAGAAGACGATGAGATCAAAATAAGACTATTATTAATAATATATTTACATACACAATAGCGCTTGATATTGCCAAAAAAAAAAAAAAATAGTGGTGACATTAAACTTAAGTTCATCAATGAATATTGACAAAATGATGATTGGCCAAAATGGAAAGACCCAATCTAGGTAGAATTAAATTCATTTGAAAAATGCCAAGTCTTTGGGCCCATTGTTTGACCACCTGAAAGTGGGAAGCCGGTAGGCTATAAATGAGTATTTGTTCACAAATATAACGAGCAAAATGAAATTATGAGATATAAAGTTCAACTTGTAGCATGAGGTTTTTCATATAAACTTAACATTGATTATGAGGAGACTTATTCTCTAAGATAGTGCATGGGGCACGACTTGCTAGGCCAAGGCTGATGAATTTAGAAGAACGAGCAACTACTTTTCAGCTTGAATTTTATAACAAATCCTATCTTATTTAGAAGATTTAACTTAGAAAATTTACCCTAAATTTTGATATTCTTTTGATATTGTCCAGGACTAATTAGCTAGCCAATTCCTCTAGAGATTTTTTAGAGTTATTTTTGTGTTATAAATAAAAACTTTTCTCTTGAAGAATGAGGAGGAAAATCGTAGGAAGCAAAGGGAAGAAGGCAACCAACATCAATTGGAGACAATCTTCTCTTTCATTGTGAGCTCATATGTTATTCTTCTTCTTTTTAGTTTTATTTTCTTATTAATGAGCTAATTTTCTTATAGTTAAAGCTAGGGGAAACCTTATCACAACAATGGATTGATTTTATTTAATCAAGATATTTTTATTTTCATATTATCCATGAATTATTGTACTTAATGCTATTGAAAGATTGACCACCTCTTGATTGATTTATTTTATGTAAATGAATTGGGAAATGATTTTGCATAATTGATCAAATAATTCATGGTGTGAATTGAATGGTGTATATATATATATATATATATATATATATATATATATATATATATATATATATATATATATATATATATATAAAATTTTACATGTTTTTCATAGAATTTAATGTGTTTTCTATCTTAAGAACTCTATAGAAAGATCTAAGAATTACTTGATAAAAGTAAGATTAATATACTTCGAGAGGGAATATTAAACAATATTAGGAAAAATCTCAGCTTATGAAAATAATAAATTATTTTGGTTGAATTTAATAAATTAAAATCCATTGGAGTAATTTTTTTATTTGCTTTTAGTCTTTAAATTTTCTTAGTTTATTTATTCTGAATTTTCATAGTTTAATTATTTTCTTAAATTTAGTTGTCTAAATAATCATAGGTTGATTATAATTTTGGTACTTATTTTATTAAATCTTCATGGGAACAATATTTTTTTATTGATTGATAACTAGTGCACTTGCTAGATAATTTAAATTTCAGCTATCACGCCGACTACGGGATCTCTGTTAGAAAATATACGTTAATGAAAGGGAGATTCTTGTGCACTGTACTCTTTTTTCCTTAGCCTAAGTTTTTTAGCAAGGTTTTTAATGATGCAATTTTATATGCAAAGTGTTTCTTAGTAAAGTTTTAATGGGCATATTCTTTGTAACAAACATCCAAAGGGGAAAACTATGATAATAATATATGATTGGATATCTATCTTTATCTTTATACGTAGAATTTCTGATGAAATAAAATTTTATCTCTATCCCTATCTCTATAATTATTGACTCTATAAATAGGTATTAAAATGAATGAACTCTATAACTAGGTATTACAATAAATGAAGTAATACACATAACAATTTTTCTCTCTTCTATTCTCTATTTACTTTTCTATATTTTTTTTCTCTCTATTTATAACAATTTTATCGTAATCATTCTCTTACTTAAAAATTTCATATCTAAAAGAATTAAATTTTTTTTCTTTTTAAAATGATTGAATTAAAAAATTAATTAGATTAAAAAACTATAAAATTTTAAAGTTTATTCTAATAAAAAATTTTAAATAAAATACATTAACAATTATATAACTTAAATTGATATTATATTTATTTTTAAATTAACAATTATATAACTTAAATTGATATTATATTTATTTTTAAATAAAAATCATTTAAAATAAAATAATTTTAATTTATTATAAATCATTTGAGACAATTATCAATTAAATTCTATCAAGTGAAAATTCATTCCAAACTAAAAACAATTCTATTACTCAAATATGCAAATCATAGGACCTACAACTTGGATCTACAAAGAAAATTCTATCTGTGTTTATATATATATATATATTTGATCTCATATTTAGTTTTAGACAAATACTTGTCATTTGTCAAGATTGTATTAGTATTATAATATTTTAACAAGTGGTAATATAATATAATTTTTTTTTACGTAGCAAGTAAACTAATAGTTAAATATTTAGTTTCTTCAATTAACTAAAAAAATAAAAAATTTAATAATATAAAAAGTTCTTCACATAAAAATAATCTAGAAAGTTTAATAATATAGAAAGTTTTTCATATAGAAAGTTTTTCATATAAAATAACTTAGAAAATTTAATAATATAGACAGTTTTTACATAAAAATAATTTTATAGGAAGTTTTTTACATAAAAATAATTTATAAATTTTAACAATATAGGAAGTTTTTCACAGAAAAATAATTTAAAAAGTTTAACAATATAAAAAGTTAATAATTTAGAAAACTTAACAATATAGGAAATTATTTACATTTATCCTCTTTAAGAATTTAATAAAAAATAAATATTTAATTTTCTATATAATAAGAAAAAAAATAAAAGAACTATATAGTTAAAAATAGCCAAAAAAGAAAAAATAAAATTATAAATTTTCTTATTTTTATCGAAAAATGATATTATAAAAATTTATTAAACTAATTCAACTATAATTTAATTATTTTATTTACTTAAAAGGGTCTAATTTAATAATAACTTTATAAAACAATAAGAAAATTTTAATTATTAATTATATATTATTTTTAGCAATTTAACTAATTAACTAATATATATATATATATATATATATAAGGTGAGCATAGTTTGATCTTATTCAGAGAATTAGAAATTTCCAGAATTAGACCAAAATTTCAAGGCTTTTAAAAATTGATAACTTATACGGTGCCAAATTTTTAGTTTAATTTGATTCCTTATAAATTCTTCTGAGATTATTATTTTACATTTTTATCTTTATGAACCAACATAAAATAAATTTTATATTTTCATTTTTAATCATTCAATGACAAATAAATAAGTGATAATACATTAAATGTTAAATTAAAATTTTTTAATATCTACTACTAAATTATAATTAATAAAGTCTAACTATTAATATTCTATACTAATTGAATGAGTTTATATATATATATATATATATATATATATATAATTTTTATTACCATATTCAATTTTAGACGAATGATTGTCATTTGTTAAGTAAGATAAAAAATTTCACATTAATCAAAGTAACTATTTTATCACTTTTTTTTTGAAAAATCATTTAATTAAAATAATTATAGACATAAATAAAAAATAATTAAAAGAAATTATGAAATAGACAACTAAAAAATAATTTTTATATATGTATTTTAGAAATAAATATTATTTACTTTATATATATATTTTTGATGAATATTTTACTTCATTAATATTTTTAAAATATTTCAAATAATATACTAAAATATAACCACGCAATGGATTATCAACTAGCTTTTTTAATTGATACGCTATGGAGTAGCAACTCTTGCTTCAAAGCGCGAAATTCTTGGTTTAACGCCTCATATCTACAGGGAAAAAGTGATACTGAGTATTATACCATCACCATTCAAATTCACCAGAGCAATCATAGACAGTGAATCAATTCAAACGTTTATTAGCCCTAAAATACTCCCTCTTATATTATTTGACAAAATGAAGGCCCAAAGTTATGCATGAGTACACTAAAGATGAAAAGTGCTTCAACCGAAATCTAAAACCCCTTACCGAACTTGCCAGCAGGCAAAACTTCCGAATTAAAACTGGTCTTATAATGTCAGCAAAGTTACGAAAATAATAGCAACCATGATCATTATGCTAATAAAAGCATCTATTTATCCTCTTAACAGATCTTAGAAACTTAAATTCTTGAATGATAACATCAACCTGATAAGTCCGGTAAAGTGTACTGTCTTCCATAATCGTCTAGTAATATGGCATGTATCTCATTGGCCTTCTGAACCTAGGGACCTTCCTGCGACCATCAAAAGGACAAAGAAGTTCACTCCCATTGTACCAAAAAAAGAAAAAAAAAAAACATAAATAAAAGTAGTGCAAAAAACAACATACCCATATCCGTAGGGAGAGTAGAAAAAAGGGGGCACATATGGCCTCCGGGGTCGGTAACCCATGCAAGGATTGAAACGTCTGGGACGATACTGCTTCATCCCAGGAACATTGGTCCTTTTGGGCAAAACCTGAAACACATCATGTGTGAGAAAATAATCACAAATCAAAATGCAAAACAATCTCATGGCAACTTCTTGCCAGTACCAATGCGTGAAATTGCTAATTTTTTTGTTGAAAGATCTTACCTTCAATTGGCGCCCATGTAGTTCAGATTCATTCAGAAGCAAAGCCTCTTGTACAGCTTCTACTTCAAGGAATTCCACATAAGCAAAACCCTTAGGCTGGCCAAACTTGTCAGTCAGAATAGTAACCCTGTTAACAGTACCACAGGACTGGAAGTGCTGCTGCACTTCTTCTGGTGTGCATGCATAATCAACCTGCATGATAGAGTTCACCACATAGTTCGCTTACCAACTTTTGTTCAGCCTGGAGGATGCTATAAATATTCCCATAAAGTGCGATACGACTGAAACAATTGCATTTACCACAAATTCATACCCATCCACAAAATTACTTTGATTTTGATGCAGAAGCTTTAAAGACAATCAGTTTTTGATATAAACAAGGTATAACTAATGCAACTCAGAATTATTAAAATTTAAAAGTTCTCACAAGTATACTCTCACAAAAACAGAGTTATGGTAATAGACAACCAAATGAAACGTGTTTTAACTAATAATGCTATAAATCTTCAGATGAAGATTTCTTATGACATGCATGATCCATTAACCCCACAAGAATATTCAAGGCAAGGAAAGAATACTGATTCAGCCAGGATCAAAACATTAAACCTGAACAAAGAATTATTTGCTATTTCAAACCCAGCAAGCAATTCTGTCCTATGTTTTCCTCAATCTAAATATGCAGGTATAGCATTGCCTCTAATCCAGAGTGTTCGATCGTTTTCCACCAATTACTTCAATTTGGCAAGATCTTTTGGAGTTCATATGTCAAATTTTGAAGAACATATCAGCCAACACACTAATTTTTGAATCATCAAATATAAGGGCCACAACAAGAGTCGAAATCTGCCAAATCAGATTGTCATAATATATCCCTCAAAATATTAAGCACATTTTTTTTGTCACTAAGACATCAAATCCATTCCGATATTATCTTATCCATTAAATCACACGGGCATTTTCTAAGTAGCAAAGTATTGACATTCTATATCATAAAATCATCCCAAGCCACTCCTTTTCAAATATAAATCATGACACCATATTTTTCCAGAAGCCTATTTACATGGCTTGTTTCCTCCCACAGGGTCAACATACATGTCTTTCTTCTTCCTTATTTCTCAATAACAAAAAGTCATCACGGTGCTTCACACAAAACCAGAAATATGCCTCCTTTAACATACAAGAAAAGAACAGTCAACATCATTGTAAAGATGATGCCATTCTCAGCTTAACTCCAACAAAGCTTTAATCGACTAGTCCATGCCCATATTTCTTATCCTTACTCTGCATTCCTCTGTGAAAATAGAAGTTTCTTTCCTCCATGTCTACTCCACCTTCAAGCACTGAAACTGGCTACATATTAAATTATCCATTAAAGCAAAGTTCCCACAAGCTTACAGCATGTATCAGTCAACAATGTGAACAACAAAGACCCCACAAATTCAACACAGTTTTTTTTTTATAAAATAGAAGCAAATTATACCTATACATGCATGTACATAAAAAAATGAAACATAAGGTTTTGAAACTCCCAATTCGATGAAACTAACACAGCTTTATATAAAACATTTTTCTGATATGACACTAGCCATAATAGGAAAGAACATTTAAAAGATACCTGACAGATATCATAAAATTGTTTATAGTGCCTCTTGTGATGAAAAAATTTTCCATAGGCCTGTTTAACATAAAGCACATTCAGTGTTTTTAGCGCTCAACTCGTGATAATAAGAGCTTTTTAACTGACACAAAATGCTTTCTAGAACAAGAGAAAAAAATGGGGAGAAAGACATCTTACAACAGATATTCAACCTATTTAAAAACACTGTCAATAAATTGCAATAGTGATGAAGGAAAAATATTTTATTGCCATTCTACAAGTCTTGCTTTGTTCTAGCTTGGATCATTCACAAATTTGAAAAAGCCGTCTTTTTTGAGTTTAACAACAATAATGCATGTGGCAACCTCTCATGAGGAGAAGAAGGCCATAGAAAAGAGAAAACCTGATGCATCTGCAATAAAAAAACAAAATGACCACGTCAAAACTAGCTTATCAGCATTTTAAGAACTCACTGTAAGTTCACTTGCAAAGAATAAAACACAATTACAGATAAAAATAACTAGCAGACAAGATTATGACACCACAAAGAATTAACAATCTTACACCATTCACCACATCTGCTAAATGACCAAATATTTCAGAAGCACCGACCACCACCAGCCGTAATGCGGCTCTGCAGTCTGCAACTTAGATTGCATATTCCGGATTTGCCTCTGCTCTTCAAAAGGATTAACTTCGCGTTCACATATCAAGGTCGAAGCATCTCAGTCTACATATTACTTCCGTACATTTCAGCAACCTCCGATAAACCTTTTGATGGACTATAACTCAATTGCTTTTGAAATATATTTGCATTCTTCCTCCTAACGGATTTCACTTCTTTTTCTCTATCTTATCTTTCTTTTTTTTTCCCTCAATTTCTTTCTTTTATTTTCCATTTCTTTTGTATTGCCTTTTCTTTTGTTTTTTCTTTTCCTTTTTTTTTTTTTTGCCCATTTCACGATATGTTTCACTCCTTTTTTCTCTTGCTCCCTCTCTTTCTTTTTTCTATTTAATTCATCATATTCTCCTCCCATTTAATTTCAATTACATTGTTATCATTTCTTTTTCTATTAGCATGCAGGGCTTTTTATCTCTCCCATAATACAAGCTTAACTAAAACAAAAATGAATTTGGCCAACCCCAAAGACAGTACAACTATTCCAGCTCTAACAAACAGAGAACTGAAGAATAAGCAGAAACCTGCGATCATAGTGAGACATAAAGTCAAACCATGATACTGAATGGTAAGAATCCACATCAACAGCAAAAGTAAGGAAATCAAAGTAAATAATATTTAAAATACTAGCACAAAACCATCGACCAAAGACTGCAAATTAAAACCACAGTTCTACACAAAATACACCACTTACAGTGAATTGATTACCAGTGGTGGAGTCAGAAGTTTGTAGTAGGAAGGGCCCTTTCCCTTCCTTTTCCTCTTCTCTTTTTTTATTTTTTTATTTTTATTTATTTTTATTTTTTTTTCCCCTTTTGGGGGGGAGGGGTGTTTGAGATCCTCAAAATTTTATAAAATTACAGACTACATCTTACAACCTTGTTTCTTATTTTTCATACTTAATTGCCACTTTTTAAATATAGAGTTTGTTAATGGTTATGAATAGTCTTGCCTCAAAAATGACAAACTACAAATTTAACCAGATCTAAAAGGGATAGTAATCAAATAACATCATCTTGGCTGTGAAATAATAAATTATTATGGGTAAGTAGTACTAGAGTGGCTGTAGGGGACCATACAACAGTAATGAAAACTTAGTATGCAGGGACTACATGGCGATGGAGAAGAATGTGAATAATACTAGAGGAATTCGGTTTTCAAAAGTTAAAGAAGCTTTGAAAAGAATGAAACTATGTAAAGTATGTGATCTCGATAGGATTCCTATTGAGGCGTGAAAATGCTTAGAGATGTAGGGTAGCTTGGTTAACTCATTTGTTTAACAAGATTTTAGTCTTTAAAAAAATACTAGATGAATTGAAAAAAAAAAAAAAATCTTATTACCAATCTTTAAAAACAAAGAAGATGTCCAAAATTGCTCTAACTATTGAGGGATTAAGCTCACAAGCCATACCATGAAGTTGTGGGAGAGAGTGGTGGAACATCGCATGTGATGTTGTACATCTATCTCAGCTAACCAATTTGGGTTTATGCCAGATCAATCAACGATGGAAGCAATCTTTCTTAGCAAAAAGTTTAATGAAAAACTATAAAGAGGTGAAAAAGGATTTGCATATAGTGTTTATCGATTTAGAAAAGACCTATGATAGCGTGCTATGAGAAGTGTTATGGTGGACTTTAAAGAGCAAGAATGTGTTAGATACATTCAAGTAAGAAAGGACATGTATGATAGGGCAATCACTAGTGCACATACAGTTGAAGGAGATACAAGAGACTTTCTTATCACAGTTGGACTACATCAAGGGTCAACTTTAAGTCCTTATCTTTTCATTTTAGTCATATATAAATTGACAAAATATACACAAGAAGACGTTACTTGGTGTATGATGTTTGCAGATGAAATAGTGCTAATAAATGAGATTCAGACATAATGAGAGATGAATAAAGATTTGCATAGTGTTTATCAATTTAGAGAAGACCTCTAATATAGTGTCATGAGAAGTGTTATGGTGGACTTTAGAGTGCAACAATGTGTTAGATACATTCAAGTAATAAAGGACATGTATGATAGAGCAATCACAGTGTATATACGATTGGAGGAGATACAAGAGACTTTTCTATCACGGTTGGAGGACATTCCTTGGTGTATGATGTTTGCAGATGACATAGCACTAATAGATGAAACTCGGACATAAGTAAAAAAGAAGTCAAAGTTCTAGAGAAGTACACTAGCGACAAAAGGTTTTCAAATTAGTAGATCTAAGATGAAGTGCATGCATTGTAAGTTTAGCGAAGGTAGTAATAGAGAGATTATGAGTACGATTAGAGGGAGTAGTTATACCCTAGAGCACACATTTTAAATATTTAAGCTCAATATTGCAAAAAGATGGGGCTGTGAGAAGGATATTGCCCATCAGATTAAAATGTGATGGATGAAATAGCAAAATGTATCAGATATGTGATGTGATCGCAATATTTCATATAAACTAAATGAAAAATTTTATCGCATTGCAATAAGACCCACTATGATGTATGAGAGTAAATGTTAAGTGACAAAGGTGCAACAAGTTTTTAAGATTAGTGTAAGAGAGATGAGAATGCTCAGATGAACGTTTAAGATTAGTGTAAGAGAGATGAGAATGCTCAGATGAACGTATGGTCATACTATAATAGATAGAGTCCATAATGAGTGTATTAGGGATAAAGTTGAAGTTGCCTTAATAGCAAATAAGTTGAAGGAAAAGAGATTGAGATGGTTTGGATATTTGAATCGTTGGCTTGTAGATGCACCTATTAGAAGAGTAGAACACATTAGAGTAGACACAAGAAAGAATGAGAGAAGTAGACCTTAACTCACATGGAAGAGAGTAATTTAGAATCAATAAGAGACTTTACATCTTTCTAAAGATGTGGCCCAAGATCGCTCTAAGTGGAAAAAATGAATCTATATAGCTGACCTTAATTAACTTGAGATTAAGACTTAATCGAATTAAGTTGTAGTTGAGTTGTAAATAGTATTAAAGACTAAAATAATTGGTATGAACCTAATGTGCCCAAGCACCAAAAGGCATCCATGTGGCTCCAATACTGATGGTTAATACAAATATAGACAAGATTAAAACAAGAACTATATGTTCTTCAATAGATGAAATTTCCAACACTTGTTGTACAAAGAATTATTTGATCGATTCCCACAACTTAGTAGATCAATGGAAGTGTGTTCTATTAGGAACTATTCCATCAATAAGAAAAAAATATTAAGTAAACAGCATCAATATCAACATTCTATGCACTTCTTTTTTCCTTGCCTCCTTGAATTCTACACCCACAATACTTAACTGGACAACATCTATATGAGCTATTGAGCTATCTGCCCCTCTTTTCTTTTCTTCTCTTTTTGAGTTAGCAAAGAGGTAGGATGCAAAATGCACCTTACAACATGGAAGTTAATCTTTCCACATGGAGGATTGTTCTATCCATAAGCACATATCTAGATTACAAGGGTTGATAGATAGATAGATGAAAGATTCGGTTCACACATAAAGTCCTGAGATATTTTCTGAAAAGACCCGGTAAAAACAAGAAGTTGAAAGCACATAAGCAGAAAATGATTTAAAAAAACTAATGAAAATTACAGAGGATTATGCAACTACAAAAGCACATATTAGAATTAAAAAAGTTTACTGGGCAATAGCATTTCTACCAAAAATATACAGTGAACAGGGAATTTTTTTTAAAAAAAAAAAAAAAACGTTTCTGTTTCTCACATTGCCAACAAACACAGAACGAGAATCAGCTTCCTCCCTATTAGCTTGGTTAGCAGCTGCACTAGCTGGATCTGTGTACAACATCGCAGCAACCAAATAACTATAATCAGTTTAAACTTCAAAACAAGCAAAACGAGGGGGAAAAGGAGGGGGGGGGGGGGGTTGTGGGGGTTGTTGGGGGACACCTATAGGACAAGAAGAAAAATCAAACAAGAACTACATTTAGCTCTATATACAAATTCAACAAACAAAATATCCCAAATCAGGAGAAACATATAGCACAAGCCTATGATCACCAATCAAATGATAATCAATTATAAAGAGCAAGCACCAGTAGTATCTCTACTTAATGCTACAATCACATGATACCATTCATCAATTGAATTAGAGATCCAATAATTAACGCTATTAAAAGGAGGAAAAAAAAAAAAGAGAGTAAAAACCTTGAACAGCGCCCATTTCCTTCTCAACCTTAGCTTGCATCTCGCGAAGGGCAGCTGCTTCTTCTTCCATTTCTTTCAACCTCTTCTTCATCTCATCCAACTCCTGCAACATTACGTAAGCTAAGTAAACAGCACGTTTTTCGATGTGGAGAGTTGCAAAGTCGACTCAATTGAATGGCTAGGGTTTTTGTAAAAAATTTAAAAATTATCTATATAGATCATAGAGAGTGAAAGAGAAAAGAAGGGGAGGGGACCTTGACGGCGTCGTCATCGGCGGAGGACATGTCGACGTCGGCGTTGTGAGGGTCCATATCACCTTCCATGTCAGGAATCTCTCCTCCGTACACCTCATGCTCCTCTTCTTCCATCTCTCTCTCTCTCTCTCACTCTCTCACTCCGTCGTTTTGATGATGTTTCTAGATATACAGTTTATGTGGCGTGGGACTCTCCGCTGGCTGTCAAAATGGCTCATGACACGTTAACCGAACACGTAAAATTCCTAAAATTTTTGTGTTACGGTTGAGCTTTAACGTATCCGTATCAATAAATAGTTGACCCATCTATGACACTATTTGAAGAAGGATCGTGAAATGAGATCCATTAACTTGTTTTAAACCGTTTAATTTCATGGGTTCTGTCTAATCGTGACAACTTGACTCAATTCATTTTATGGTTTATATATTTTTAATAATATTAAATATTAATATAGTCGTTCAATTAAAATAAATAAAAATATTAAAAATTAAATTAACAAAAAAATCACATACAAAATAATAAATAGTAAAAAAATAAATAAAGAGTAATGTGACAGAGCTAAAACCCTAATTTCCATCATTAAAGCTACCACACATTCCCTTCTTCAAACAAAAATGAAAACCCTCTTATTGTTGCTTCTCTTCCGCTCCAAATGTGGCCATTCCTCTTCTTTCTTTAATCCATATTTTCTTCTCAATTTTTTTTCTAAAAGTCTTCTTTTTTTAGTTAAATAAACCAGAGCTAGCCAAAAACTTTCCTTCGAGCATCTATGCTCAAAGGAAAGTTTTTGAGCTTGCTTTTGGGCAAACGACCAAATAAGCAACTAGATCAATTAATTTGCTCAACGAGAAAAGGAAAGCTTCAGTCTTCATTTACCACCTTAGAGTTAGAGAGCAGTTTCAGTCTTCAAATCTGGACTCACTCAGTTCCCCCTCCATTAGATCAAGTTCACTTACGGGTACGTCTTCATAAGTAGTTTATGTTATTGTTGTTTCTGTTTTTATAATTTTAAGTTATTGTTTTTGTTTATATGGAGGAAAGTAAAAATGTTTAAATAGTTTGTCATGGACATGGAAATCACAATTTCTTTTCTCTAATATGTTTTAAAATTTGAGGTGATTGTGCACAGATTTGTTGTATTTTTACTGTAGATGCAATGACTTGAATGTAAATAACAAAGAGTTAAATGTGTATTGTAATTTATCATGTAATTTATAATAATTGTTAATTTTATGCTTTATTGTGCAAGATCAACTAAATTAGGTGAATGTAGTACCTGATATTGAAAATCTCAGCTAGTTCTTGCTTGAAACTTCAATTTGCATTAATCTAAAAAATCTTGGCCTGGGCAGATTGTAGAGTGTGATTTAGGTCTCATCTAACTCTTTGGCTCACAATAATTATTCTAAAGTCTTGAGTCTCTCACCCAACTGTCACTGGTGATCTTTTATAATTTTAGTGCTTTATTAGTTATTTTTTAGTGTTGTGTTTCAATAGCAGTTTGGATGTTGGGGTTTTTAGAATTGAGGAGGCATAAGCTTGTCGTTGGAGTTATAAATTTTGGTACGCCTATGTGTGATCTTGCTCTTGTTGTTTCAATTCTTGTTAATTTGTTATTGTATTTTTACTCTTCTCTTTCTTGTTCTTTTTGTTTATATGAAAACAAGTTTCTTAGATTTGACTTGTTTTATTTTACTTAATTTGATTCAATTTTTTATTTGATTTTTTTGGGCAGATGATTAGCATTGGTAAAACAGATTCTATTGAAGTTGATAAAGAGACCATTAACTTAGAAGAGGATTGCAGAGTTAGAAGATGTTACTGCTAGAGTGGAAGGAAAGAAGTCAAAAAGAGTTAGAAAATTATCTTCGACTGTATGGAAGTACTTTGAGCTAATTGAAGGAAGAAGTGCCAGATGCAAGGCTTATGGCAAGCTATATAGAGTAGATAACAAGTATGGGAAAGGTAACATGAAACGTCATGTACTTAGTTGTCCTAGAAGAGATACTAGAGATATAGATAAGACTTTAATATCTCAAAGTGATGGGTCTATTATGAATTATGCAAAATTTGATGTTGATGAGTTTAGAGAATTGATTGCTATTGTTGTTATTATGTGTGATTTGCATTGTTAAGAGGGTAGGGATGAGAAATTTATTATGTTTGTTTAAGACTTGATTTGCATATCATATCAAGCAATACTTGTAGGTCAAATTGCATAAAGATTTTTTTTAATGGGGAGAAGGTTAAGGTACATTGGGGAGGATATGCTTAATTTTTTATTATTGGTCTTTTGTGACTACTGATGGATATATTTGCTTAACTGGGCACTTCATTGACAAAGATTGACAATTGTAAAAAAGAATATTAAATTTTTGTTATATGCCTTTTCCTCATACTAGGGTAGCTTTATATGAAAAAAAAATCATAACTTCTTATATGGTTGGCAAATTGATATTGTAATATTTTCTGTTATTTTGAATAATGCAACTGCTAATAATGTGTATGTTGGAATGTTAAAAAAACTTTTGGTCGTGAAAGGGGACTTTTAAATGAAGCAGATTTTTTTTCATATGAGATGCTCTCTCATGTCTTGAACTTGATAGTTCAAGATGGCTTGAAAGAGATGGAAGATTTAGTTGTAAAAATTAGAGAAACTATTAAATATGCGAAGGAAACTCAAGCAAGAAAATTAAATTTATGGAGTGTGTTGGTCTTTGTGGTTTACATTCAAAAAAGGTCTTAGAAAAGATGTGCCTACTAGGAGGAATTCAACATGTTTGACGTTGGATAGTGCTTTATATTGTCAAAATGCTTTTATGCATATTCAAATGAGTGACTATAATTTTAAGTATTATCTATCCTTTGATGAGTGGGATAAGGTACAAAAGATTTATAAGTTTTTATAAGTTTTTTATGATATTTTCTAGCATCAAATATCCAACATCAAATTTGTTTTTTTTCCTCCAGTGTTTACTGTGCATTTAATTTTGAAAGAGAGCATGTGTAGTGAAGATGTGTACATGAAATCAATGGCAGAATTGATTTTTGGAAAATTCAAAAGTATTGGTCTGAATATGGTAGAATGTTGGCTATTACTGTGATTTTAGATCCTAGGTACAAGTTTCATTTTATTGAGTGGTGCTATAAAAAGCTCTATAGTGATGAGGGATTGGTTGAGGCTATAAAAGTAAAAAATGATTTGTTTTCCTTGTGTTCTAAGTATGTTAATGTTGAAAATTTGAGTAGTGGTGACATAAGCATTAGAGCCTTTGGGATCACATGCATGCGAGCAACGAAGGTTAATGCAATTGAATATTTTTTTGGCTAAAGATGTATTAAAGGTATTATTATTCTTTCTTTTATTTAGATTTAAAATAATACTATTTTTTATTCAACATTTCAAATTTTAAATTTTATTCAGGATTGAAAAACATTATATTTCTTAAATCCTTTCATATATTCATATATGAAATAATTAAAATTTGTGTCATTTTTTTTTCGTTTTTATAGGAGTTTGACTCTTGAAAATGATGATATTGTTTCTCAAATGAGTCAATTGGAAATTTATCTTAATGAACCAAGAATGGATTGAAAGCTTAAGTTAGATGTGTTGGCATATTAGAAAGGAAACCAATACAGGTATCCTTAAATTGCAGCCATGGCTCGTGACATTCTAGCTATTCATATGACTACAACAGCTTCAGAAAATGCATTCAACAATAGTGGAAGAGTATTTGATCAATATAGAAGTGCACTTAAGCTTGATATGGTAGAAGCTATGGCATGCAATGGGGATGGGCTACTTGGTGATCAAGGTATAATATAATATTAAGTCAAAATCATTTTAGAAATTCATGTTTAACAAATTAATTCTTTTGGAATTAAAAAATGCTTCTTGTCCTTCTTTAGCTAAGTTTGAAATTTAGATGACATTTATTGGAATTTTATTTTTATTGTGTATTTGGAAGAACTTAGAAGGTAATTAAGCTAGAATCTTGTGTTTGTTTGCAAACATTTGAACTTTGTGTTGTATTAAGAATCTTATTTAGGATTATTTGATGGTGTTTACTTGAATGTTGAAGAACATAAACTTTTATTAATGAATTTGCAATGATGGTCATAATTTGATCTTGTGGATATAATATTTTAATTAATTTTTATAAGAATAGCTTAATTTTCATGTTATATATGTTATACAAGTAAAGTGGGTCAGGTCAGTTTTGTTACTCATAACCCGTTTAATTTTCATGTCATGCTAGTGTTAAGTTACTCTGGCACGATTATTAAATGGGTCGTTGCGTCACTTGAGTAGGTTAACACAACAACAATACGAACTGTTGACACATTTTGACATCCTTACTCTCTACTAAAGGGAAATTAGAACAACTGAGCACTATCCTTTCACCCGGTGGGTACAAGGACATATCGTAGTTTGATGTCTCATGAGCTAAATTTGATCCAGGCTATGAAGTTTTCATTAACTAATATTAAAGCATCTAAAATTCGTTTCATTATGTAAGGGTTTGCATAAAGGTGGGTTAAAGGAGTTAAAAAATGAAAAGCAAATTGAGGTTAATGAATTAACATCATTTATGAGTTTTTTTAATGATTTAAATATAGTTTAACCTTATGTTTGGAAAATTGTATAGGGAATAAAATAAAGAGGAAAAATAAAATTTTTTTTTCTTTATTTATTTTTCTCTTCATATTTGGATAAACAAGAAAGGAAGGAAAATCATTATAGAGAAGTATCAATGGCAAAAATGCAAATTCATCATTATTTCTTTTCATTATTATATTTTCTCTCTATTAATAAAAAGAGAAAAATAAAAGTTATTTTCTTTTATTTTTTATTTTCCTTCCATTTCCAAGCAATTAAAAGTTGTAATCATTTCTTATTATTTATCCTTATTTTCTTTCCTCTCTTATTTTACCTCATTCTAAACAAAGGGTAAAAGTTTATATGCATTTGCTTCAAAATATTTAATTTTTTTTTAACTCCCAAATAGGAAGTTAAAGAATAGAATGGAAGTCAAATGATTTACATTCATTAAGCTCCTTCAAAAAAAATTCTTAAATAAAGTGATTTTTTTTTTTTACACAAAAGCTGAGATATATTAAGCATTATTAGCAAAAACATTCTTAAGGACGAGAGATCTAACAAACTGAGGGACCTCTACCCAAACAGTATGACTAACATATAAATGGAAGGCTTTAACAAGTGCATAAGCCACCTTATTAACTTGACATCTAACAAAAGCTAACCAAAATATTATGATTAGAATGAACAAGGGATCTGCAAGTGCGAATTAAATAGCCAAACTCAGACCGATCTTTAATTAGGTTATGAAAACCATCAACAACACCTTTGGCATCAAATTCGAAAATAATATTCACTCAATTTTGCTCGTTGATCCAACTAAGTGCCTTTTTAAGATAGAACGCTTCAGCCAAACCTGCATTGAATAGTTCAGGAACATGATTCACTTTACATCATTTCACTTTGTCTCACGCACAACCATTCCAAACCCTATTGAGACATTGTTAACATGAATAGTAACATCTATGTTAACCTTCATCGAGCCAAAAGGAGGCCATTTGCACCAACTATAGTGTTGACCTCCTCAACTAGCTAAAGTACAACCCAATATCACATTTGCTTTTCGAAACTGCTACAAAAATTACAAGTAATTAACCATGCAATGTTCAATCATAATAAACTTTGAGGACCACAACCAATTATTCCTTTGACTTTAAATGACCTACAATACCATGCAAACCTTTCCTTAAAATAATGGTCACTTGAACCAAATGTACACTCAAGCCATTTGATAAAATCATTAATGTGGACTAAAATAGGATTTATTTGAGATGCACACCATATAACACACATGCAATTTGTGCTTTCCAACCTTACCAAATAACACACATGTATTCCTACTAGACACCCTTGTAAGAAAAAGATGATCCCTGCTAGGGATAAAATTATGACACAACCTTTACATAAACATTTTAACCTTAGGAGGAATATTCAAAACCTACACTTGAAGCCATTTTGCAATGCCCACTTCCTATCTAAACAAAGTTGTTTACTAACCTTAAGCTTATAACTTGATTTAACCCTATAAACAACTTTCTTATCATAATGCCAATAAGCCAATCCTCAAAACTCAAACTCCCAGTTGGCAAGCTCAAAATAGAGGCACTTTAAAAATTTCCTACAATAACTCCACATCCCACCCATAGCCACTCAAGGCCTATAAATCATTAACACATAAATTCTCAATACCCTCTTTCATTTAAGTGAATGACTTGAAACTATTATCATTCATCAACCAAGGATCAACCCAAACATTTACCTTGGACTTATCCTCTAAACGCCACCTGCACCTATTTACAAGAACCGACTTTGCACTCTATATGCTCCTTCATACTAGACTTGGGTTAAACCCCTAACTGAGTTATAAAAAAATTCCTCATGGAAACTTTTTATCTTTGATGACTCTATTAACCAGTGCATGAGGATTCATAACAAAATTCTAGCCTTAAGAAGGGCGATGTTGAATGAAAACAAATGATGAAATCCCAACCCTCATATCTCCTTCATTTTGCATTAATCATTCTAAGAAGCCCAATGTATCCCTTTTTCATTACCATTTGAACCCCATTAAAAGGAGTTCATCATACTTTGGAGCTCCTCACAAAGGGAAATAGGAAATAAAAATGTACTCATACAGTACGAAGGGATAGCTTGACCCATTGCTTTAACTAATACCTCTTATCATCTTAAGATAACAATTTACTCTACTAATTGAATAATCTCTTCTGAAGCCTATCCCTAAATTTAATTAAAAATATCTTTCTTGCTATGCCTAATCAAAGAAGGCAAACCGTAGATAGTGCCCTACATTTAGTAGATTAGAAACACTTAGTGCATTTTTTATGTTATCCTACAACCATACATCTATGTTATAGCTAAAATAGATGCTTGATTCTGAAAATTAATAGCCTACCCTAACAGGTCCTCATACTTGACTAGGATACTCTTCAACACATTACACTCATTCGTATTGGCCTAAAAAAATAGAATTGACTAGGATACTCTTCAACACATTACACTCATTCACATTAGCCTAAAAAAATAGAAAACTATCATCCATAAAAAGTAAATGAGAGAATGAAGGGGCACCTCTATTGACTTTGTAACCATGTAATGCATCACTACTTTTAGCTTATGTAATCAAAGCAAACAAACCTTTGACATAATTAATAAATAAGTAAGGCAATAGAGGATCGGCTTAATGTAAACCTCTACTAAGAATAATTAACTCCATCTCATCCTTGTTAACATAAACATGATACTTGACTAATGAGACACATAACATTATCTAATCCACCTAGTGTGAATTAAAACCCATTCATAACATGTCTACTTTTAGGTAGGACCATTTGATGTGATTGTATGCTTTACTAATGTCTATCTTCAAGGCCATATTACTCTTTTTACCCTACATTTTCCTTTTCATATAATGTATAAGATTGCAAGTAACAACAACATTGTTAAGAATAGATCACTTAGTAACAAAAACTGATTACATAGGAAAAATAATTGAAGGAAGAATGTTTTTTAAATGATTAGCCAAGACTTTTGTAAGGATCTTATACACCATTTTACATAGTGAGATAGGTCTTAAATCTCGCATCAGAGTGGGACTATCCATTTTGGGAATTAACATTATAGCATTATTATTCGACCCCTTTAGAAAAACACCCCTAGTTAACCAAGCAAAACAAGTAGAAAAAGACATTCATGCCTAATATTAGTCAGAATTGTTGGAAGAAAGCAGGGTTTAGGCAATCCAAACTAGGAGGGTTAAATGGTCCTCTTCTAAAGTAAGGGGATCCTCTAGCATTTCATTATCCTCTATTAAGATAATGGACTGCAAAAAACTAATATTCGAATCACAATTAACATTGTTAGTTGCAAATAGAGAGCTAAAATAATTACACTAGACCGTCTTTAAACTATATTGATCCTCTATGAAAGAGCCATCATACTGCTATAACCTAACAATTTGATTCATTCTCTTCTCAGTCGAAGCCATAGTATGAAAAAACTTAGTATTCCTATTACAACCCTTCATCTCAAAATTCTTAGACCTTTATTTCCAATAATCCTCCCATTGGGCTAGAAGTTGATTAAGCAAATATCGTTGTTCCCCAACTCTTGTCATAGCTAAAGGATCGAAAGACCTCATTAGTAAACCTAACTTAGCCTTAGCTTCTTTAATACTATCTTGGGACTGCCTTTGAAATGTAATTGACCAATTTTTCATAGCAACCAAACAGGATTCGAATCTATCTAAAATCATCCTACCCTTCGAACTAGTCCAATTTTGAATTACCAAATCATAAAAATCATTTTCACACAACCACAAATTCATAAAACAGAATCTATAGCTTTGTCTATCCCCATTAACCAATTTAGTTATTAATTTAATAATATGATGATTCAAAACTAAAACAGACATGTAAGTTAGCTTAACATTCAGAAAAAGCTCAAGCCAAGAAGCATTAACAAGGCAACAATCTAACCTTTCTTTTACAAAATTAGTAGTTCCTTTGCCCCTCTCCAAAGTAAAACCATAGCCCTTAAGATGTAAATTAATAAGGCCACAGCTAACGATAGCTTCCCGAGAAAGCCCTTAAAAAACCATTCTAGATGTGAAACAATTCTGTTTTATCATTTAGACTTAAAAGATTGTCATTGTCACCTATGAAACATTAAGGAAGGTTCAACTTGCTTCTTAAATCATGCAATAAATTAGGATAAATGATTATTGCCATGCTTATGTTTGCCATAATAGCCAGTCAACTGTTAAACCATCAAATCCTCATCAAAACACTAACATTAATGTGAAAATAAGAGTAAATCAAAACAAAAATAGAAATTTTATTATGCTAAAGAAGAGCAAGACCACCACTATCACCCTTTTTATCCACATAAAAACAACAACAAAAACAACAACCACAATTTCTAATACTAATAAGGGTCTCAAAAAGAAAAACAACTTTGGCCTACTAGAACTAATCAAGTTCTTAAGCGCTAAGATTACACGTGGATTGCCAAGACCATGACAGTTCCAACTCACACCGATCATTGCTCACACCGAGGTCTTGAAGAAGATTTGTTGATTTACTAGATTTCTTGAATATAACATTAGCTGGTTTTTGTACTACAGTCATATGTGAACATTATCTTTCGAGATAACCATAACCAACTTATCTTACTATTAGGCCTTAAATTGCATAATCGTTTCCTTTTCTTGTCCTTACTTAAGCCTATTTCTTCATCTTCCCTTTTGTTGTCATGCCATCCACTTAATTTAGAAATATGTTAACTAAATTTGTCCCTATATTCTCTGTGCTAACTTTTTGCTTTTTAAAAAACGGAAAAAGATCTCAACTCCCCTTCCTTCTGTAGTCACCACTCTCTTTTTAAACCATTGATCTCCTCATTGGAGCTTTAATCGAAGCCTCTCATTCCTTCTTCAACTCTGCTCCATTATAAGCAAATGTCAAAGAGCAAAACTTGTCCATATGACCCAATCTTTCATATAAATAACATAGGTAAGTGTTACTCATATTCAAAATGAATAATATGCCAACCTTCCATTAGCAAGCTTTATCTGCTTCCATTTTTTCAAGGGTAGCCTACCATCAATCCTTACTCGAATTCACATGAAGTTTTGCCACACTTTTACACTATTATTTGGAACATAAGCCAAGAATTCCCTAACAAAATCAAGTTGTCCACCTACTATCATGGATATATACCTTACGAGTAATTCATGAATTTGAATCGAAATAGGGATATGGAAAAAAGACATTTAAAGGAAGTTCCCTCTTCTATAAATGATACGAAATCAAAACATGGCTATCAAAAGTCTAATGTCCCCCATCTATTACTTTTTTCAAGTCTAAAGCATGAAAAAACCGAAAAAAATAGGTTGATATAACAACTCCTTAATAATAATCCCCTTTTCTTAAATGCCAAATACTGGCCATGTGGTGTTTCATCACATTTAACTTGATCATTCAATTTATAAGAAAATCCCTAATCAAGCAAAACTCAGTACAAATTTCACCACTATCTTTACCCTCCCCTTGTAATTCTATCCCCTCTTTCTCCTCTATGCTTAAGGACAAAGTTGTTAAAATTGTCCTTCATGGGCGACAAGAACTAGAGCAAAAATAGAAAATATAAGGCAACCCCCTCACACAACGAAGGGGAAAGGCAAGGAGAGAAAAAAAATCTTATGTATAAATAAAGTGAAGTTAATTAATTATACCTTTTTATTACTCTCTTTAACTTTCACCCTAAAATACAATTCTTAAAATTCTACCTATTATTCATCGTTTACTTGAAAATTCCACCTTGTTATTTTGCTTGGCAAAACATTTATCTAACATCTTACATGAGCAAAAAAAATTTCTACATTAAATTTCATTCTCCCTCCCACTCTCTCTCTCCCACACTCTCTCTCTCTCTCTCTCTCTCTCTCTTTCTCTTTCTCTCTCTCTCTTTCTCTCTCTCTCTCTCTCTCTCTCTTTCTCTTAACTTGAGTAGAAAACTTTCAAATATTTGTTGTAACCCTAAACCTCATAAAAAGAAAGGCATACATGTAAATATGGATTATAGAACTATGTGGGGATCATGGCATTTGCAATTTTTTTAAAAAATTGATAGGTTTTTTTAATAAAAAAAAGGAAAAAGCCTCAAACATATTAAAAGAAAACATGCTAAAATTAAGAAAATCTAAAAAGACACTTAGACAAGAAACTTTCTTGGCAAGAAAAGTGGGACAGTGGAGAAAAAATATAGATATTATGTCCTGAATAAATTAAATGGCCTTTTATTTTGAAGGTAAAATCCAAATCATTTTCTCCTTTGGATTTTCTTGGTGGAGAAGCCTCTTTAAAAGGTATATCAATCTCATTTTTTTTTATGAATATATGGAAAAAGAAAGCAAAATCACTATCATATGCTATACGAATATTTTGCTACTGATTCATTTTTAAGACTGGTGATATGTATTTTGTTGTCTCTTTTGGTGTTGTATTTATATTAGTACAAAAAATTGATATAATGATATTGATCTAATTATTATTTTTTTGTTTGAACTTATTTCAAGTATTTAAGATATAACATTTCTTATCTAATATATTAGAAAATTTTTAGGTTGATTAACAAGATGTTGATTCAATTTGAGTATTTCAAGTTTCATTATGGTTAAGCCAAAAACTATTGATTCATTTTTCAAGAGAAAAAAATGTTAATCATCCTAAAAGTTCAACACCTCTCCTTCGACTTTGATTCATAATTCTTCAGTTAAAAATGAGAACCAATTAGAATCTCAAAAAGAATAAGTTGACTTTAAATCCTTTCAAGTTTTGAAATATTGAATCTGAAGAGTTTGATATTAGTCTTTTAGAAGATGATACAAGATTGTGTCCTCAAATGTGAGAGTTCAATGTAAACAAAAAAATATGAAGTAAAAAGGGCATATTTGAGAATGGGATCATATCAGTTTCATCTTGAAAACTATCCTCTTTCTAGTTCATAAAAACATCCGCACAGATTTTACTAGTTGATTTAACACTTTTCCTTGTTAGTTGGAGTATTCCAAAGAAAAAGATGTTGCATGTTGCTTGTTTTGTCATCTATTCAATAAAAAAATCAAGTGGACACCTAAGTGGAGATGCATTAATAGTCAGATTTAGAAACTAGAAGAAAGATGGAAAAACTATGCTTTGCTTAATGATATTGGTAGTGATTCATGTTCACCACATAATCATATTATGAGAAGTTGTGAAGAATTATTGTACCAATCTTAACATATTGACAATGTTATTGAGATGCAATCGTTAAAGGAGATTTTCAAAGATAGATTGTGTCGAAAGATTTCTATTGATGCTATTTGGTGGTTGGCTTTTCAAACCTATGCATTTAGAGGCTATGATGAAACCTCAAGGTCATAAAATTAAGGCAATTTTCTTAATTGGTTGAATTATTAGCATCATATAATGATGAAAGTGAAAAAGCGGTCTAATAAAAAGTTCTTCTAATTTGAAGTACACTTCACGCCATGTTCAGGAAGAGATTTTATACATCTTTTCAAGTGAGGTTCGAAACAATATTTGTCAGGAAATTGGTAAATCAAAATTTAGTGTAGTCATTGATGAGGCACATGATGAATCCTAAGGGGAGCAAAAGGCTATTGTCTTGAGATTTATTGACAAAGATAGGCTCTTAAAAGAATGTTTATTTGATTTGATTCAGGTAAGAGATACTACAACATTGACTCTTAAAAAAGAACTTTATGCTACTTGTTCTAGACATAGTCTAAATATTTAGAATATTCATAATCGGGGGTATGATGGTGCTAGCAATATGTGGGGATAATGGAATGACTTGCAAGAAATTTATATTATTATAACAAAACTTTTATGATGAAATAAATTTTATCATAATATATGGTGTTATTGTGATAAAATTAAAATTTATCACAAGTTTTGTAAAAATTGATTAACTTATGACAAAACAAAAATTTGATAAATATTTTTATCATAATAAAGGAAATATAATGATAAAACAAAATTTTCGTTATAATATTTTATTACAAAATCATAACATTAATTTTTTGGCGCTTATGAAATTATAAACAATGAAAAATTGATTTTGTCACAATATTACTTTTGTCACTGTATTTAGTTAGTCAATAAATTAATAAAAAATTATTTATGTAACAAAATAAATTGTCACAATATATAAGAATAGAAAGACACCAAATTTTAATATAAAAAAATATTTTCATTAAAATTTTGGCACCAAAAGTACAACTATATGTAATGAAAAATAATTTTGGCATAATTACACTTTTATCACTTTATTTAATTATTAAGATATTATTATAAAATTATTTTCTCATAATACATAATTTTTATTCTAAAAGAATTTGTCATGATAAATGAAAAATGTATACAAATGTCAAATTTGATATATCAAATTTAATTTTATTATAATATTCAAGATAAAAAATTAAATTACAAATTAAGTGTATAAAATCACTTTTTTCTAATAGAAAGATTTTTATATTCTTAAAAATTCTAAATAATATATACATATCTAACAAATTTTAAATACTAAAATAATTTTCTTTGATCTAGGAGCAAACTTATTAATATTTTTACTATTTGAAAGTAATGTTTTGAATTTTTATTAGATTTTAGATTGTAAATTGACGAATGCTTTATTTCATCTGAAAATTTTTGGTTGAAATGTAATCATTTTGAATTTGAATAATCATATTTTGTTGTTTTATTAATTCTTTTTTAATAATTTTATTTCAAAACTATTAATCATTTAAGAGTCAATAAACACTCTACAGACTACAATATGTTGAAATTAGTTAATTTAAAGTTCACATTGTGATATTCTATTGATTTTTAGAAGGATATGAACAATCTTATTTCAAAACTCTATGGTTAATTATGTTGATTAAGGAGAAATTCAATAATGGGTGACCACTAAGAAGCGCCTCAATCACAATTGCGCCAACATCTATCAATTCAAAAATCGATGACACTGGAAAATCTCTCAATCACTATCATATCAATATCAATCAATTACGTGTGGAGGCTATGAGATCAAGTCATAAAGTAGAGGTGTAACAAGACATATTATCTTAAAATAAATATGGATTTTGCGATAAATTTGTCTGCTATACAAAAATTTTATCACTATAATAATCTTGTTACCACTGTAAGAATCTTTTATTGTGATAAATATATTCATCACCAAAACTATACGTTATTATGACTAAATATAAATTATGATAATATACACATTAAGACAAGATTATTTTGATGGACATGATGACAAATCAATTTTATCATAATATATTTATAATGACAAATTTAATATATATTGTGATAAATTATTTTGTAACAAGACATTAAAAATCTTCTAGTGGCAGTAATTCTTGATGATTGTCCATATACATACTATATGTATTGTTTTGCTCACACATTACAACTTGCATTAGTTGCCTCTTCAAGGGAGGTTATACCAATTCATCAATTCTTTTCAAATTTATTTTTTATTAGTAATATCATTTATGGTTCTTGCAAATGATATGATGAATTAAAAATTGTCAAGACTACCAAACTTGCACATTTGAGAAATGAGAAGAAATGAGAAGGGGCAAATCAAATTTTTACTTTGAGATGGGCTAGAGATACTAGTTGTGGTTCTCATTTTTATTAAGTATGCAACTTAATACATATGTTTAGAACAACTTCTTCAATTCTTGAAGACATTATCAAAGGTGGATCCACTTATTCTAAATGTGGAGATGTTGATGCTGCTTATAAATTCATGACTTTATTTGAATTTATAGTCATTTTACATTTGGTGATAGAAACAATGGGAGTCAAATGTTCTTTATCAAGCTTTTTCACAAGATTCTCAACACATTGTTAATGTTATGCATTTAATTACAACTACAAAGACAATGATTTAAAAATTGAGAGAAGATGGTTAAGATGATCTTCGTAATTAGGTGAAACATTTTCACTAGCAACATCACATTGATTTTCTTGGTTTAAATGCTTCTTATACAAAATGTTAAGGTTGTGCACATCATCAATAGAACTAAATAACATTGGACTATTATTATAGAGTGGAAATATTTCTTCTTACAATAGACCAATAATTGCAAGAATTAAACAATAGATTTAGTAAGGAAGCAATTAAGCTTTTAACTCTTAACTCATCTTTAATTCCTAATGATGCTTTTAAACCATTCAATGTGAGTAATATTAGCTAGCTTGTGGAGAAATATTATCCCTTAGATTTCACTGATCAAGAGAAAACTAATATGAGACTTCTACTTTAGCATTTTATTATTGATGAACCTTATCATCCAAAATTGAAGGATCTTTATACTTTATCTGAGCTTTGTAGAGTCTTAGTGGACATAGAAAAGTCAAAAGTTTATTATTTAATTTATAGATTAGTTTGTCTTATTTTAACTCTTTTAGTTTTATAGCTACTACAAAAAGAGCTTTTTTGGCAATGAAACTAGTAAAGACAAGGCTTTGTAGTAAAACGAAAGATGAATATCTTATAGATAATGTAGTAGTCTATATTGAAAAAGAAATTATTGAAACTTGTGATTATCATTGCTGACTTCAAGTCCTTGAAAAGGCATTTAGCATGTGTCTAAATGATATAATTGTATATGTTCAATTGTAAGTTGTTTTGCTTGAATTAATTAAAAATGGAATAGTTGTATTTGCTCAGTTTATAAGTTATTTTTGTTTGTGATTTTTTGTTTGAACTTAATTAGTATGAATTACATATAGTTTTCCATTTGATTTTTTCAATTGAAAATTCTTATTACAACATTAAGTTTCACCCCTTAAAATTAAAGTGAAGCGTCGCCATTATGTACATGAGCTATTTACTGTATTGAAAATCATTTTTGAATTTTAGCATGAAAAAAAATGTATTAGATCAGTAGCCATGACATAATTATCGAAGCACCCACTTGTAAATGTGGTGATGTAGAAGTCATTCAAACTTCTTAGACTAATGCCAGCCCTGACCATAGATTATGGGATGAAAAATTATGAGGTAACGAAGATTTTTTTTTTTTTGGGAATCTTGATTAAAACCCATTGTTTACATGTAGGAGAATGCAAACCTCTTATTGGTGTTATTTTGAATTGATTCATGATGAACTACCTCCCTTAGTTATGAATATATTAATGATCTAAGAAGGATTTGCAATTTAGGGAGGGATTTGCATGATATAAAACATTCCTAAGAGGTTCATGAGCAGAAGATGTATTGTCTGAAGCCTAACTACATTTGGGCCTTCATTTATGTGAATGTTATGGTTCCTACAACATATATAATGAGTGCCCAAAAGAAATAGGTAGGAGTATGAAAATTTGATTACTATTTGGGCTTGTGGGTATAAGGGTTGGTTTAGGATGTAGGTGTATTTTATGTAATCATGTTTCGATCCTAAGTGGCAATTATAGAGTTTGCTTTTTATTGGTGAGAAATGGAATTCAAATCCCTTTTTATTGTAGACTTTTAATTTGAATGGAAGAAGCAGTATTTAGCCATGTTGATTTTGGTTATTAATGTTGTAATTTTTTTGTTCGAATAAAATGTTACATTAATATATAAAATGTATGTTAAGTTAATGTAGCAAACATAATATATTGCCTTTATTTATGAACATCAAATCCCTGAGTCTTAGTTCAGCAGGAAATATGTATGTCTTGATAATGAACCATAGGCTATTGTTTCAATGCTAAAGCATAAAAAAAGGACTTATGCAGTTGTTAGTTGTCAATTTCTCACTAAAATATTACAACCAAAATCCAAAAAAAAAAAAACTAATATCAATAACAACACTGCAAATCATAGGACGAATCCTTTGTATTTTGACTGCATAACTCTCCCTCTCCCTCTCCCTATCCTTAGCATAATCTTTATTCTTCCTCACATCCTATTTGATTCATATTTTTGTGTTTGTTATCTTGCGCATTTTGATAATCACAAGTATTGCTTCATATTTGTGATGATACTTTGCTGAGTTGCATTGGATGTGGATCATATATTTTTTTATACAACTTTTGTCACTTTAGTTTGTCTGGATTCCTAAAAATGATGCACAGTATGCGTCATGCATCCATTATAATTATAAATATTGGAAATTGTATCTTATAGGGTGCTTCCTTGAGCTGTATTTGTTATAGTAGTATTTGGTTGGTGCCTTTAGTCCTAATTCTTATCCTTTGCATATAGATGTATAATTACATGTATTTTAAAGCATGTAACATAAGAAAGCAAGTTTCAAAAAATTGATAGTATGAAAACATATAAATGGCATAAAAATCAAATGACTTCTTTTATTAGTCCAAGATTTCCATATTAAGAATTAGTCATTACATCAACCTTCTCTTGAAAATCTTTTGTTTTGATGTTGCCCTTTTATGTTCCTCAGCCCCTTTCCTTCTAGCTTTTTGATTCTTATCTCTTTTTCTCTCAATAGCTGGTGGTGGTGTGAATGGTATTATCTTTTTAAACTAGGCCATAATTCATTATTATTAATTAGATTAATGTAATGGTTGCATAGTCTAAGATAAGTTTATGCATAAAAGCAGTATAATCCTTAAGAATTTCATTATTCTTCTAAATATAAGCAATAACATAACCGCATGGAATTCTATTTAATTTTTATATTTTGCAAGTGTGAATATACCATATCATAATAAATAATTAATACCTCTAATTATTTATGTTGGCCCTAGGCACCAAGAAGGGTGGTTGAATTTGTGTATATAAAAAAATTTAGAGCAAGGGGTAGAGAAGAGTAGAAAAAAGAGGCACATGATTTATAGTGGTTCAGGTATAATCGATCCTATGTCCACTCCCCAATTCTCTACAATTGGGTGTTCCACTAACACTGAATGACGTTTCTAAGCTCACACCTAACTTTTACACTTTGTGTTTTCAAGGCTCACATAACAAACTTTACACTTTATGTTTTCAAGGCTCACATAGTAACTTTTACACTATGTGTTTTTAAGGCTCATATAACAACCTTTCTTGAGTGTTTTCATAGGCTCACACTACAATCTTTACACTTGGTGTTTAATGTTCACACCCAACACTTGCAATCTCATAAAGAAGAGAAGAAAATGAGTAGCAAAAGATTGAGAGCTTTAACACAAGTAATGAATTCTATATCTAT
>CATIWR010508271.1:0-34890 GCA_949677035.1 Omphalea diandra | reverse complement strand
CGCGCCCCCGGTGTTCAGACTCCTGTCATTGTCCGTTTCTCCACAGTCATCCACGAGCGTGGCAGCCCTGAAACCCTCAGAGATCCGCGAGGTTTCGCTACCAAGTTTTATACTAGAGAGGTGAACAGTTCATTATTTATTTATTGGCTTCTTTGGTTTTTGGTTGTTATCTAGCAGGACCAGTTTTGAATAAACTTACCTCAGAAAAAAAAGTAATTATTTGTTTTATTTAAAATAAATTTTAAATTTACGAAATTCAGTTAAATTCTATTATTTAGAATGAATTTGTAATACATTGAAATTATTTTATTTTTTGAAATATTTTATATATTTAAAATAAATATAATTTAAATTTAAGTTATAAAATTATTAGGTAATTTTATCTCAATTTTTTAATTAGAATAGATTTTCTTAAAATTTTGTTATTTTTTTGATCTAAATTAATTTTTCGTCAAATCATTTTTTTAAAATAAAAAATTCAATTATTTTGAATATAAGCTTTATTAATAAAATAATCATTAAAATAAAATTTTATTAAAATTTGAGTAAATATCTCTGTATGTACTATATCATAGTCTATGTTCCAAAAGAAAGTCTTTTAAACTACCATATAAGCATAACTCGACTGGGATATCAAGTGATCACTATATTTCTGCGATGTTTAATTGAAGTTTTTCTTTTTTGTAGGGTAACTTTGATATAGTGGGAAATAATTTTCCTGTCTTCTTCATTCGGGATGGAATCAAATTTCCTGATGTGATTCATGCATTTAAGCCCAATCCTAAATCTCACATCCAGGAGTACTGGAGGATCTTTGATTTCTTGTCACACCATCCTGAAAGCTTGAGCACATTTACCTGGTTCTTTGATGATGTCGGAATTCCGCAAAATTATAGACACATGGAAGGATTTGGTGTTCACGCCTTTTGTTTCCTGAACAAAGCTGGAAAAGTAACCTATGTGAAATTTCACTGGAAACCCACTTGCGGTGTCAAGTGTTTGATGGATGATGAGGCAGTTAAAATTGGAGGAGCCAATCATAGTCATGCTACACAGGATTTATATGACTCTATTGCTGCTGGTAACTTTCCTGAATGGATACTATATATCCAGACAATGGATCCAGCTGATGAAGACAAATTTGACTTTGATCCACTTGATATGACTAAGATCTGGCCTGAGGATATATTTCCTCTGCAGCCAATCGGGCGGATGGTGCTAAATAAAAACATTGATAACTGGTTTGCTGAAAATGAGATGCTTGCGTTCAATCCTGCACATGTGGTTCCTGGAATTCACTATTCAAATGACAAGTTATTCCAGCTTAGGACCTTTGCCTATGCTGATACTCACAGACACCGTCTTGGACCCAATTATCTAATGCTCCCTGTTAACGCTCCTAAGTGCGCTCACCACAACAATCATTATGATGGTTTCATGAATTTTATGCACAGGGATGAGGAGGTATATCTCACTGTTTGTCCTCAACGAGAAAATATAAAATCTTTTTATTATTGGGTACTTTTTGCTCTAATTAGATGCTGCTATGATTCTCAGGTGGATTACTTTCCATCCAGATATGATCCGGTTCGCCACGCTGAGAAATTCCCTATTCCTAATGCTATCATCAGTGGAAGGCGTGAGAAGGTCAGTTTCCTTCCTTTTAATTTCCTCGTTCTTCGATCTTCTGTTAAACGTTAAAGGTTTATACTAATGAGTCATTCATTGTTTCAATATTATCAGAGTCATCGTCCCAATTGAACCAGTTAAAAACCATATTAAACCCAAAAAAAGAAAAGATTGGAGCCCTTATATATATATATTAGATACATATTGCTACTACGTAATAGACTGAAATTGGTGATCATTAATACAGTGTGTCATTGAGAAGGAGAATAATTTCAAACAACCTGGAGAGAGATACCGATCTTGGGCACCTGACAGGTGGGAACTTGTGCTTATTCGCCGTTAATTACTAGCTAGCTTCTGAAGCGAAAGATTTTTTTTTTTTCCTTTTCTAATCCTACATGAATTGTTTTTCCAGGCAAGAAAGATTCCTCTGCCGACTGGTTAATGCCTTATCTGACCCTCGAATCACGCATGAGATTCGTGGTATCTGGGTTTCATACTGGTCTCAGGTTAGAACTCCATGTCCCCTCATTTAATAATTTCCTTTCTAAATTAATGAATGAGACAGAATCTGGTGTTCTCATATACCTGTTTGCTTGTAATGCAGTGTGACAAATCTCTGGGTCAGAAGCTTGCTTCTCGTCTCAACGTAAGGCCAAACATCTGAAGCTTGAACATGGTTACTGCTGGAGTTGCAGATGCAAAAAACCAGAGGATAGGGGCACAAAATCATTGTCAAATCACTGTTTGCTATGTTGTATAATATATATATATATATATATATATATATATATATATAACACTGAACAATAATTGCGCTTATCCAATAAATAATATGAGTTGTATGAATGTTGTTCTTCTTAAGTTACTACAGCATCAGAAAGATGCTGTGCTGTCGCGGAATGTGATCTGCTGTATTCATTGTTTATCTTCCAATTTCTGTAATTTTACCGTTGCTGTATATACCTACAATTTCCATATATTTTTGTAACTTGGTATTATTCTTCTGCATATCCCAATGTCTGTGGAATCTATTCACTCGCCTGAGAAATTTAATTATGATTATGAGAAATCAAGGTCAGTCATGCATAATTGTCATGGCCAACAATCCACTGTGTCCGTCATAGCTTGAGAGACCTGCAACTGCTGCTAGACGTCATTATGATCCAAAAACTAATAATGCACGTCCTAAGACCTCCTTGGACCAAATTTGCAGGTACGCTTTCACACCATTAAAGAAAAGTTGATCATGCACAGATGAGTGCAACTATCGGCTGTTAATTATTGGAAATTTTGAGAATTTGAAGTTTCTAGCTGCAGTCGTACTGGTAAACAATGGAAATTGTTAATGTTTGTTAGTAAATTAACCTGATATTTCATTTAGGATCCAGCAAATGGTGGCGCTCATACAACTAAATGCGTCCATATACTTCTAACAGCAATTTCTATCGTGTTTCTAATGGAGAATTTTGGCGAACCAGGTAATTATTCTTAGCCCGTAAATTATTTATGTTGACATTTTATGATTTAGTGCAAATCAATTTTCAGCTCCGTACTTGCTAGAAGCAGGAACAATGTGAAATCCCAGACTCTTTGGTCGGATCAGCTCCTGTCCAGGACAGGTCCTTCTCTTGTGTTCTCTCTTTTCTCAATTAGTTGATGTTTGGATCATATGATTGGACAACAAAGTCCTACAACGAGATAATTATTTTTTCTTTTGTAAAATATGTATTGCAGAATTTGTGACTTTGGTCAGTGCTTACTTGATCAACGGCAATCTGCCTGTAAGTTTTACTTTGCACGCACCTGCGTTAGTTTTCTTTATACTAACTGATCATTTGGGCATATTCGAGGAGGCTCAATGGATCAGGCTATGCAATACATGGTAGTCGCCCAACCCGCAGCTAAAAATTCTATCAATATTTAATATATTGAAAAATAAAAAACTCAAATACCTTGCAATATTAGTGATATTGTATAAGACAATTTAGCCAAGAAAATCAATCAACAAAATAATATAAAAAACAAAATAATATAAAAATAAGAAAAATGATAGAACAATAAAAGTATAAATAAATACAAAATATCCAAATTTTTAGTCCTAATTTTGAATATTTTAATAAAATTATATCATATGAATTTTATATTTATATTATTTATTATTTAACATGAACAAATATATTTAAATTTTAAAAAATGATATAGCCTATGAATTATTGAGATCATTGTTGATCAATAGTGGTCAATGTTGTTGTTAAATTAAAGATGACTAGCAATGCTAAATTTTTTTAAACATATATATTTATGTGATTCGTTTTTCATTTAAATAAATTTTATCAAAATTCAAAAAGGAGTTTTTCTCTCTCATTGTTCTTTCAAGGTACTTAATTTTTATTTTTATATATAATATTTTTCACTCATTAATTTTTTTTTAAGTGCACTATATATATATATAATGGAGCCTGGCTAAGTAAAGTAATATTTTTCATTTATATTGATTTTGTAATGAACATTGTTTTTCCATTTAAATGAGATGATATATAAAGAAAAGAATTTTAGTGGATACGATTTAATGAGTTTTATATTTATCATGCAAGTGTCATAATCTAATGTGTTCAATATTTATTATGCAAATACTGAAATAATAAAAGTATCAAACTATAGGGGTTAACTTTTGATTTTTTCAAAAAAAAGTATTTTTAATACTTTACCTTTCATTGTGATTTATTGAACATTTACTATTTTATTTTTTACTTATTAAATACTTCTCTGAGAAATGATAAAATTAGTGTGAATTTTACAAATTATTTACATGAATTGAAATACTTCTATCCTTGATAATGATTCGTCATTACTATACTATGAAATAACACTAACAAAATTTCATTTCACCGTAGATCAAATAATTAAAAAAATATATTATAATTTTTACTCGATAAAATAAATGAATTTAGCAAACATAAATACTCTAAAATCTTATAGCTGCAATGAAATTTAAAACATTTCATCAATGAACTTATTTTTATTAATAAAAAACAATTATTTGTTTATTTTATTTATTAGTAATAATTTATTTATTTATAAATAATTTCAATTTTTTAGTATATTGAATAAGATTTGAACTTTGACATTAATTCTTAATATTATAGTGATTTATTAATAATTTTAATTTTATTATCATTATTTATTGTTTATGCTACCTTTGAAAAAATTAACTGATAATCTAGTTATTAGTTAATGATCTAGTTATTAGTTGATTGTTAATCTTAATGTATATATTTTTAAAATGATTAATGCATAAATATTATTTATTTTAAAAAATTAAATTATCATATATATATATATAATTTTATTAAATATTTAATATCAATTAACAAAAATACTTGTCAGTTGGCTTTAGCAAAACACCAAAACTTGGTTGAGGAACAATGACTTTGATCCCCATTCCTTCCTATCTCTATTTTCTCTCTCTTTTTTTTTTTTTAACAAATCTTAATTTTCTCATGTTAAATAAATAAATCATGAGACGGAGTGGTGGGTCCCTTTTGTTTTACCATCCTGATGCTTCATAAATTCGTGGGACCGTATTCTAGATGCACATAAAATGACCTATAGTCAGGATGCCCACCCTATTACGAAGGGGAATTTATTTTTTATTTTTCAGAATTTATTTTATTTTTTAATTTATACAAAATATAAGGCATATATTTTATTAGCATATCATTATAGCTCAAAATAGGAGTTGATAAATGATAAGTTATCTAGTAGGTCTCATTTCAAAAAGTATATTTTAAAATTTTTTATTAATAGATTATGTTTTTTATAACATAAAAAGATAAATATAATAATAAATTTTATTTATTTAAAAGTTATATCTATATTAATAATTATATATATATAAACAATTACCAATAACAATAATTTTATAAAATACTTAATATTAATAAATAATCAATTACTAATAGTTATCAATATTAACAACAAATAATAATTAGTAATTGGCAATAACAATCAACAATCAACGGTGAGTAAACTAAACATATCCTAATTTAATGATAGAAATAAAATAATATAAATCTAATTAGTCATTTGATGATTAAAAAGAATTTTTTAGTTTTTTTTTCTAATAATCTGAATTTGATTTTTTAATATAATAAAAAAATATTCCTAGAATTGTCAAAAAGCTTAAATAATATAAAAACAAAATTAAATATGTTGATTTAAAAAAAAAGCATAAAACAATGGTTACAAATATAATCAATATTTATTGAGAATAATTTGTGAGGATTATTATTTAGTTGATCAAGGTGATCATCACAGTCAAATTTAACTCTTGTTTCAAAAAATTTTATTACATATATTCCTATAGTTTGTCAAAAGGTTAAAAAATTATAATTGTAAAAAGGTTAAAAATAATAAATACTAATCATTATACTTTGGTAAGATCATACTTTTTTTTTAATATAAACTATAAATAATATTCAAAGTTTAAATAAATGTCCTCTTAAAAATACTTAATAATCATAGTATATTAATTATTCAAGTATATGGTTTATGATAACAAAAGTTTTAAAAATTCGAAAATGAATTTAATTATTCAACTTAGTGTAATTTATATTAAATAAAATATATAATTTGTAATTTAGTAAATAAAAGTGTATATAAAGTTATACATATTTATATATTACGCATTTTAAGAATAAATTTATATAAATATTTTTATAATTCTTCGTGACTATAAAAAATTTTTTTTTACCATTGAAAGATAAAAAAAAGTACTTTTTCATCATATAAATATAAATATGGATAGAAGTCCATATTTATATATAAACTAAACATCAAATTTTGATAAGTTTAAATTATTTGTTTAAGAATCCGACAATTAAATGCAATTTGAGTTTAAAATCTTAAAAAAAGAATAGATATTAACTTTCTTGACCAAAAGATGATTTAGTGACAATAAACTTTCATAGTCAAATTTTTATTTTTATTTTTCTGAATTATAAGTAAGAGAGAAGAGATTCGAATTCAAAACTAAATTTAAGTCGAGATATACCCTTATCATAACGCTAAACCTGTGAAATGCTAAATTTTTATTAAATAGTAGATTAAACAATAATGCCAGTTTTTGTGTTTTTGGGCCACTTTATCAATTTTATTTATGCTGGATCGTGACAAGAATAGGAAGCAGTTAAAGGCGGCCAAATGTAAAATCAAAATTATGTTGCATGCCAAATGGAAACATTTTACGGCGATTCGGATAACGATAGGCATTAAGGCAAGCGCAGTAGAACAGCCGTGTTCGCCACAACCATCTATAAATGTCCCAAAACCAGAACAAAATTTAGTATTGTTTAGGGTTCTCCGCTATTCATCAACGTAATCCACGACCAACTCTATCTTACTATGGATCCTTACAAGGTACTTATCGTCTAATTTCTGGATTCCAATAGCCTAATTTTCTTTATCTTCATTTGATTCTTTGTTTAAGTTACAATCATTTCCGTTTATGTAGTTAGTTGATTTCGTTCATTTTGTTTTTATTTTTTTATATTTAATATTTACCTATTTGTTGATGTAGCGAATTTGAAACAGATTGATTTTGTTGTTCTTGTTGCGTTAATGAAATGCTGATTATGTGATTGCGATGATGATACAGAACCGTCCGTCAAGCGCTCATGATGCTCCCTTTTGGACTACCAATTCTGGTGCTCCAGTATGGAACAACAACTCTTCCTTAACTGTTGGATCAAGAGGTATTTCTATTTTCTTCTACCTATGCTTACCGTTCCAAACTGTGATTGACTGTTTTAATCACTTTATTACTAATCGTTATTACATATGTATTATTATTGCTGCCGCACGATCTATTTCTTATTGGTGTTTTTATGATCTTAGTTTTGTTTATATTAATTAGTATTTCTTTAAAATACCAAGTTCAGCACCCTATTGCTTTGGCTCATCATATGTGCGGTATATGTAGTTTGTATTTCTTTTTTGGTTTCTTAATCTTCGCGAGTTTCATGATGTGTCTCATCTCCCATGATTCGAAACAATTGGATGACTAAATTGGTTGCATTTTCTTAATAAAGTGGAAGTGGTAAATAGTGGTGAGCCATTCTCTTCTATAAGGTACCAGAAAATTTCTTCAGTTGCAAAACTATACAATACTGTGAACTTTTCTATGTCACATAACATCTAGATGATTAGATTTAGGGCAATTTGGTTGCACACAAAAACCTTTAGTACAAAATAGGTTGTTTATGATTCTTCACATGCCTGCATACCTATTATTATCCTCCTCCTTATGTTAAAAACCTCGCCATTATTTAGTCAGTGTATGAATTGTGAACTTATTAACTTATCTGGGAAATTTAAGTTGCATTAGTAGTTGAAAAACGGGATTTGAGCTGTGCTTTTTCCCTTATTTGTTGGACAGGTCCAATCCTTCTTGAGGATTATCATTTGATAGAGAAACTTGCCAATTTTGATAGAGAGCGGATTCCAGAGCGAGTTGTCCATGCCAGGGGGGCAAGTGCAAAGGGTTTCTTTGAGGTCACACATGATGTCTCTCACCTTACATGTGCTGATTTCCTTCGAGCTCCTGGAGTTCAGACACCCGTCATTGTTCGTTTCTCAACTGTTATTCATGAGCGTGGCAGCCCAGAAACCCTAAGGGATCCTCGAGGTTTTGCAGTAAAGTTTTACACCAGAGAGGTGCACATTTTTATGAATTTCTCATTCTGCTTCAGTTAAATATTAGGGGCACTGAAGTCTATGACACTCGTTATGATGAAGATGGTCTTTGTGTTTTGCATGTGTTTTTACCAGTAACTTTTGGCCACAATAAATTTCGCAAAGTTTCTATGAATTGTTGTTCCATCTATGAACTTCTCTTCTTGTGTTGATGGAAGTTTGTACCATCTGTTTTAGAAAATAAAATGTAATTTATTTTATTTTCTTTCTGCTTTGTACTATCTTTTTGCGTTGATGTAAGGTTGGTTTTTCATGAACACATTTTTTTTCCTTGATTCAAGGTTCATGAAGGTGCAATATTCATTTACATAGACACAAGTTCATTAACTGCATGAAAGTTTACTTGGTTAATTGTTCATGATTTTGGTTCTCATATGTTCTTGTTGTTCTCTCTTTCTTGTTAACTCAGGGTAACTTTGATCTTGTGGGGAACAATTTCCCTGTCTTTTTCATCCGTGATGGAATGAAATTCCCAGACTTAGTGCATGCTTTTAAGCCCAATCCTAAGTCTCACATTCAGGAGAGCTGGAGGATATTTGACTTCTTATCCCATGTCCCTGAAAGTTTGCACATGCTCACCTTCCTCTTTGATGATTTGGGTATTCCACAAGATTACAGGCATATGGAAGGCTTTGGTGTTAACTCTTACACCCTAATCAACAAGGCTGGAAAAGTACACTATGTGAAATTTCACTGGAAACCTACTTGTGGTGTGAAGTGTTTGCTGGATGAAGATGCCATTAGGGTTGGAGGATCCAATCATAGTCATGCCACTCAGGATCTTTACGACTCAGTTGCAGCTGGAAACTATCCAGAGTGGAAACTGTACATCCAGACCATGGATCCTGCTCATGAGGACAAATTTGACTTTGATCCACTTGATGTGACCAAGACCTGGCCTGAGGATATCCTCCCTCTGCAGCCGGTTGGCCGCTTGGTCTTGAATAAGAACATTGATAATTTCTTTGCTGAGAATGAGCAGGTTGCATTTTGCCCTGGTATTGTAGTTCCTGGTGTTTCATATTCAGAAGACAAGTTACTCCAGACAAGGATCTTTTCCTATTCAGATACTCAGAGGCACCGTCTTGGCCCAAACTATCTACAGCTTCCTGTTAATGCACCAAAATGCGCTCATCACAACAATCATCATGAAGGTTTCATGAATTTCATGCACAGGGATGAGGAGGTATTTAGCTTATGGTTGTATGTCTGGAAATGTGTTCTGTAAAATTTTTTATTGTACTACTGTTTATACTTAAAACATGATCCCTCTAATTAACATTATTGTATGCATCATCTGTCTGGGAAGATATTTAGGTTATTGATTTGCCTAGGCGATATTGCTATTTTCTGCTATTGCTTTTTCATCTTAGTTTTGATCTGGTGTTATGGTGCTATTTCTTAGGTGAATTACTTCCCATCAAGGTTTGATCCGGTTCATCATGCTGAAAGACATCCTATTCCTTCTGCTATCTGCAGTGGAAGGCGTGAGAAGGTTAGTTTCCTTTTGGCGCTTGATATAGGAGTGTCACATCCCTTTGCTTGTGCATGCATGTGGATTGGGCAGCTTAGACTTGTTTTTCCTGTTCTTTTTCCTTTTTGTGGGGTAGGTGAGGGGTACTGTATTTCTGAGGGTGAGAGAACTGATGAAATTGGAAACTTTTGGACTCTATGGAGCTGCTATGATCTGCAAAATGAAAGGATGCGAATATATATATATATATATATATGACATAACAGTTGTTAAATTTGCTCACTAAATGCAGTGTGTCATTGAAAAAGAGAGCAACTTCAAGCAACCTGGAGAGAGATATCGATCCTGGTCTCCTGACAGGTAAATCCACACTTCTGCTGTTGTTTTGAAGTGGAAGATGATTCTATGAATTATAATACTGATCTCCTTTGGGTCATTTCCTGGTTCAATTGTTTCTAGACAAGAGCGATTCCTCAACCGGATGGTTGGCTGCCTATCTGACCCTCGTATCACCCATGAACTTCGTAGCATCTGGATCTCGTACTGGTCTCAGGTTAGACATGCTTCGTACGTTTCAAACTATTAGGTGTATCGTATCATGTTGAATGAAACTATATGCTACTGATGTATTTACCTGGGTTTGCATGTGATGCAGTGTGACAGATCTCTGGGTCAGAAGATAGCTTCTCGTCTTAACGTGAGGCCGAGCATTTGAAAATGAATATTTGTATATGTTGTTATATACATAGTCGCAAACAGAGTGTGCTGGTTCAGAAGCTCAAAAACATTGCCAAACTCCGATTTGCATTGCTCAGCCTACTTGCGTGCTATGTTTCCTATTTGACCTGATGTTCTCATCTTAATAAATGCGAGTTTCCTCTGTCCACTTAGACTTAAATTATTGTGTTCTAAGATTGTGCGGTATGTAGTTTGTTGGATTCATGGTTTTTGTTTCTTCTATGCGTATATGTGTTCAGCTGCGATCTGTCTGGATCATCTTTAGCTGTCTGGGATTTAGTATTTATATGCCCTGCGTTACTTTACCCCAATTTTTCTGCTATAGCTTCGCACCACGGGCCTCTGTTCAGCTGTTATCATCCGCATCTGCACTGTTCTGAAAGATTAATATTCCGAAGTACCCAAAAAAAAAGGAAGATATTTTTTCGGCGACCATGGTGTTGGAATTACAGATGTTCTTGAGTTCATCTCTTTTCTTTTTCTCGGGCAATTTCATTTTTATAAAGCTCCGAAGCAAAGCAAGGGGAATGTTTTAGTCGTCCGATTAAAGCTCATGATAGCAAGATCTACATTTGTGAGTCAGTGTAGGAATTACTTTATTTTAAATCAAATGGATCAAGACTTGCGATGCTTGAATCATAGATCTACGTTAAGATTAAAGAAAATGAGAATAATCATGGTTTGCGCAAATTTCAGCATTTCTCTTGGCTATTAATCAAATGGTGTGGGTAATATTAAAATATGAAATTAGATTGGTATCCGAGCAAGGATTCGTTGGAAATCCAATAATCTCTAATATTAAATTCCTCAATCTTTGATGATCATGATTTCTTCTATGGCTTTTAATTTATATTTATGTACATTGATGATTCGCGTATCCAATACACCCATTTATTTTCTTTAAAAAGAAAATACATTTCTTTCATGATTAAATAATCTTTTTAAAGATGATTTCGAAGCATTGTTAACTTAAATTACTTTAATTTTCATTAAAAAATTTACTTTAATTTTTTATTCTATTAAATTATAAAATTTAGTCTTAGTTCAACACTAAAAGTAAGATTAGTATTCGAATTTCATACATATGGGATTTCTTTTTTTAATGCTAAAAATATTTATAAATTTCAAATATAAACTCACAAATTTTGTCTTTCTTTGAAAATCTTATCATAATAGATCATGAAACTTGGCATTCATAACTGATATTAGAGACAAGAGTCATACAAAAATTACCTTTAGAGACAATATAGGCACAACAGCATAAGGGGCACTAAGCACAGCCCAACATCATAATTACCAATTTACTATCTCTCTCTCAACTAGTATTAGATAATTCATGATTGGTTTTTAGTGTTTATCACATAATGCAAAACATAATGTCAAGATTTCATTCCTTTTTAATATTTTGTTTGTCTACTAAAATCAAATTTCTCCATTAGCTACTAAAAAAAGAAAAATAATTATTAAAAAAATATCAAATAAATAAAGAAAAAAACTTAATAATTATATATCTTCATTGTATATACTCAGTTAATAATATTATGATATTTTAAAAAATTTATTATCACGCTTTTTTTTATAAAAAGATATTGATACTCTTATTTTATTGTATAACTCTAATAGAGATAAATTTATCCATATAAATAAAATAAAACAATTTTGTGGAAGGACTCGAAGTGCCGCCATTATTAAACTCAAAATTTGATCTTTTTGAACTGAGGCCACACCCAAGGCCTTTGTCCTCATTCTGCACCTAATACAGTGCTTGGATTATTATATTTCTTTGGGTTAGTTACAAAGAAAATTCTTTTTGCTCAACTTTCAATATATACCTTAAATTAGAAATTTAGATAATATAAATTTTAATTTCTCAAAATCTTTTACAATTCATTTTGAAATAAAAATAATAATGATATAAACTGAATTGAAAATATTTTTGATAAAAACATTAATAATTCAATATATTTTCAATTTAAATATAATCAATTAAGTTTTAAAATATGTATTTTATTTTATAGAAGATGATAAAAATCATTAATTAATTAGAATTTTATATTGACAATATTTAAGAAATATGGATTATATTGTCTTTAGGGTCAATAGTAAAAATTATGTGAAAGATTGAATTTTTTTTTTATTAGCCATATTTGGCTATTTATTTTATTGAATAAGAAAAACTGAAGGAGGAGGAGAAGAAGCTGTGCGGAAGGAGGAACTTGAGCGTGTAGGTGGAAGGAAAAGTAAACAATTAAGCACCCACCGTTTTTAACCCACTTGAAAAATAGCAAAGCAAAGAAAAGAAATCAGATTCCAATGGCATCAGCAATCGGATCAATTCTTTTCTTTGTTCTCTCTCTCTCTCTCGATACATATCTGGTTGACCGCAATGGCGAGAATTTCTAGACCCAACAAAAGATGGTAACTGAGCTGGTATTGTTTGTGGGTCACACTCCTACATCGTCGAGGCAGAATCTTCCTCTGGCGCAAAATGGTTTGGAATCATATACAGCCAAAAAAAAAAAAAAAAGAACCTCAAACGAGAGGCTTAGATAATTACTATGACACTTTAACTTTCTTCTTCCTCTTGTGGAGGTTATTTCTCGAGGGACGGCCTCTTTAAGATTCTGCCTTTTATGTGATTGCTCATGTTCCTTCTCCTCCGACGCAGTCAGACAGTATATTTTTCCGTTCTCTGTTTATCTCAACCAATAAGGGTACAATACTAAAAGGGTATCTTCAAGAATCTTTGCACAGTGAGTTATCGGTATTCCTTTTTTTCCTTTCTACTTTTTTTTTTTTAAATTGAGTTTATGAATCATTAAATTTTTCCTTAGTGAGAAACGTAATATTGGCTAAAAATGGACAGCTTTTTTTTAGTTTTTCTTTGCTAAAATTGGAATCTTGAATCAAAAGTGAGGAAAAGTGTTATTTGTCCACCTTGTAAGAATATGTGGACAGTGGGCTTTGATTTTCTACTCTGCCTTTGTTCTTTTTTTCCCCTTTAGTCTAATGATGAATATTAGGCTACTTTGATGGATATGCTAGTTTTCAAATTGGGTTTCTATTCTTTGATTCATCTTGGTGGTTGCTGGTGATATTGCTGATTTTTGCTACCTCGTCTGCTAAAGGATGTCTAAAAAGGAAAAGAGAAACCTAATCTTCTTATAATATCATTAATTTGACCTCACTAATCTCTGTTGAGCCTCAATGAATCATGTTTACTATTCATCAACTGGAAAAGATATTTTTTTTTTTCCTGCGTCCAATTCTTTGTAGAATTTATTGTTTAGTCTCCTTGATTTTCTTTTCGATTGTATTGAGGGTGTTTCAGTAATCTGGACAGGTCAGATTTGCAGACCGAAGGTCTCAGTTCTTCATAGAGCTCATTGTTTTGAAAACTTCGGGTCCAATAAGATAATCTTTTGGACAATAGTAGGACTTCTGAGTGGGATTTTGAGGATAAATTTTCATGGAAGACAGTATTTTATCACCGGGTGCCATGTTGGGTTCTCATGCTGATACAGCTATGGACTTTGACCGCATGGATAAATTGTTGTTAGAAGGATGCTGGTTGGAAACAATAGATGGATCTGAGTTCTTTCATCCTAGTCCACCTATTACTGCTTCCTTTATTGACTCTTCATTTCAATGGCCTACTTCGGAGAATAATAATGGTGGTTTGGCCTTTAGTTCATCTCAGAAGAGCCATCTAGAAGAGGAAAAACAAATGTCATTATTGCCAGCTAATTCGCCTTTGAATGAAGCCAAATGCAGAAGTGCTGTTAATTCCAAGGTGCTTGGTGAGGACTTGGGTAGTGTCACCAGATGGGGAAATAATGCAACTGAAAGTTCTGAAATTAGCAGAAGATGGTGGATTGGACCAAGAGCAAATCCAGGCCCCAAAACTTCTGTAAAGGATAGATTAATTAGAGCACTTGGATATATTAGAGATCTCACAAAAGATAAGGATGTCCTGATACAAATATGGGTACCTGTAAAAAAAGGAGGTAGATGCATTCTAACGACGCATGACCAACATTTTGCAATTGTTCCCAACTGTCAAAGGCTAGCAAACTACAGAGACATATCCATTAACTATCAATTGTCAGCTGAGGAGGATTCCAAGGATGTAGTGGGGCTACCTGGTTGTGTTTGCTTGGGTAAAGTTCCTGAGTGGACGCCTGATGTTCGATTCTTTAGAAGTGGTGAATATCCACGAGTAGATCATGCTCAACAATATGGTGTGTGTGGAACTCTGGCCCTTCCTGTTTTTGAACAAGGTTGCAGGACTTGCTTGGGTGTTATTGAGGTGGTAACTACTGAACAAATGATCCAGTACCATCCTCAGCTTGAAAGTGTTTGCAAGGCGCTTGAGGTTTGTTTCTTTTTTTTTTTTTTTTTTCCTCCAAAATGCTTCTCCCTCTTCATTTTACTGTAACTAGTACAGATGTTATGGAATTGGAAATTCACTTGACCGACTGATGATTAAACCACAATGAAGTTGAATTGATTAGTGGAAGTGCTCACATAGTGTCAATCTCCTGCATGCTTCTTTGCATATGTGATGTAATTTTTATTGTACTAATCTATCTATTTCACTTATTGTTGAGTCACATCTGAAATGCTCTTTTGTAGCTTGCGACTTACATCTATCTAAGGGAACTGCACACTGTTCAAGTCACCGAGTTCACTTTTTTTACTGTCTTGAAGCTTTGTTTTTGAGTGCCAGAAATGTAAAACAATGATTTTCAAGTGTGTAGTTCACAATGATAATTCTTTCAAACGTGAATCTTTCATATGAAAAAAAAATTTCTTTTACTTGCAGGCGGTCGATCTTCGGATTTCTGAAGTGCCAAGTGTGATGCACATTCATGTTAAGGTAATTGAAGAAAATTAGCAAAAGTAAATTAGTTGTTTTTAACTAATAATTTTCTATTTCTGTTCTGAACTTTTTTTTTTTATTTTTTTGCCATCAGTCATGCGATATGTCCTACCAATCTGCATTAACTGAGATACATGAGGTTTTGAGATCTGCTTGTGAGACACACAAACTGCGTTTAGCTCAAATTTGGGTCCCATGTGTCCAACAAGGCAAGAAAGGTGTCGACATTCCGATGAAAACTACAATTGCTGTGTTTCCACTGTGGATCATGCTTGCTATGTACGTGATACTGGTGTCCTGGCTTTTCACGAGGCTTGCTCTGAGCATCACTTGTTAAAAGGTCAAGGAGTTGCTGGGGAAGCATTTTTGACTAACCAACCTTGCTTCTCTAGTGACATAACTTCGTATAGCAAAACCGAATATCCTCTTTCTCACCATGCAAGGATGTTTGAACTGCATGCTGCTGTTGCAATTCGCCTGCAAGGTGTGCACACTGGTAGAGCTAACTTTGTGCTCGAGTTCTTTCTGCCTATGGACTGCAGAGATCCTGAAGAGCAAAAGAAGATGCTTACTTCATTGTCCTCCATCATGCAACAGCTGTGCCATTCCTTACAGGTGGTAACAGACAAAGAACTGGAGGGAGAAACTGACTTGTCAGTTAGTGAAGTCATAGCCCCTTCAGATGGTAGACCTAGTGGAGAAGAGATGTTAAGGGTGACACATCACTATTCTGAAAGTTATGCTGGATCATGGAGTGCCTGTCTCACTGGGACCCAACAAAGTGAGAGTGTTGTCTCATCCTATCAGAAAGAGAAGCAAAAGGTGCTGATGGATGAAAAATTCATGGAACACTGGCAAAATCAGGTAGGGTATATCCAGAAGGAGAGTACTGAATCTGATGGGGATTCTGCAGTTGCTGAAGGTAGCTTTTCGAGTGTCTATATGCCTAAAACAGGAAAGAGAAGAAGGACTAAGGCTGAGAAATCTATCACCTTGCAAGTTCTTCGGCAATATTTTGCTGGAAGCTTAAAAGATGCTGCAAAGAGTATCGGCGGTAAGCATAATCCTCAATAGAGTTTACTTGTATTTTTACAAAAATTGCTTGATTTTTGGAGAGTGGGTGTGAGAGGGTAGAGCACCTTGATTTTCTCTCTGCAATACTATTGACTAAGAATTGTAGTTCATTAAGTGTTCCTTATTACTTTAGATGCTTCTTTCACAAAACAGGTAATGCTGTTCACATGAAGAATGTTACACAGAAGTATACATACTGCCTATCACAATTTTCTAAATGTGCTGCAAAGTATACTTTCATATGCAGAATTATACACATTGCAACAGTTGGGAACGATTTATCTACAGCTCTCAGTAAATAATGCTGTAGGATACAAAATGGGTTATTGCTTGGTGTAATGGCAGCGATCTTAGCTTGCAACAAAAATTGTCAGTTTATGCCTCAAGAGCCAGCTATTTTAGGCAAAAACGTTGAAGGTTCAGACTTCCTCTAAATTCTTTCCTACTTTTATGGGATTATAACTGGGTAATAGGCTTTTACATAAGTTCAATAAAGCTTCTGACGCTGTTTTGAGTTGTGAATTATGCTAGCTTTCAATTTTCATCTAGTTCGTTTTAACTTATACTTTTTCCCCCCTAAATTTCAGTTTGCCCCACAACCTTGAAAAGAATATGTAGGCACATGGAATAAAACGATGGCCTTCTCGAAAAATAAGGTTGGTCACTCCTTACAGAAACTGCAACTTGTGATTGACTCAGTAAAAGGTGCCTCCGGTAGTTTTCAGATTGGTTCCTTTTATACAAACTTCCCTGAGCTGGCCTCTCCGAATTTATCAAAGAACAGCCTGTTTTCAACCTCAAAGCAAAGGGATCATCCAGAGGCATCGAGTGTACTGCCCGATGGAGGTATTTTCGGCTCCCAAGTGTCTGCACCAAAATCACCCTCCTCATGCAGTCAGAGTTCAGTTCAAGCCATAGCTGTTCTAGTGGCACACAACAACATCTTTCAGCATCCACCATTCCCACTGGTGAAGATCCTATGCTTGGAACAAACTCAGGTACTGGTGCTTTAAAGAGGGTCAGAAGCAATGCAGAGCTGCATGCCTCTAGTCAAGGACAAAACCTGCTGCCAAGATCTCCTCCCATGCTTATCTAGAAGTCGGATATCTCAAGGGTCAATGATCAGAGAGTGAAAGTCACATATGGAAATGAGAACATCCGATTTCGCATGCCAAGCCACTGGGAATTTAAAGATTTATTGCTAGAAATTGCAAGACAATTCAATATAGATGACATAAATAGATATGATATGATCTGAAGTACTTGGATGATGACTCTGAGCGGGTATTATTAACATGTGATGATGATTTGGAAGAGTTTATTGACGTATGCCAATCATCTCAGGGCCACACAATTAAACTCTCTGTCCAAGTTTCTGCTCGTCAGTTGAACAGATCTTTGAGCAGCTGTGGCCTTTCATGATATTATCAAGTTGCTTCGAGTAGTGTAAATGGCAATGATGTTGGAAGGGGTTTGTACTTATTGAGTAAATGAAGTTCTGTATCGAGTCAATGGTATCACTGCACGAATGTTAAACATAGAATCTGAACAGCAAAGTTGATAGGTTGATGTCAACTGTGATGCTTGTTAATTACTATAGGAATTCTTCTGCAAATGGGGAATGTAATATGAGCTCACCAGCGTGATCTGTGGAGTTGAAAAATTACACAATTCATAAATGGCAACCAAAAATGAAGAGGAAGGATGTAAGGGGCCTGAGAGAAGTTGATGCACTTGCCTCTGTTCAGAGAGTCATTCTGCCGTGTGTATCTGTTGGGGTGAGGGGAGAGTGCAATAAACCTCTACGTCAGGTGTAAAAATGTGTTAAAATTTTGTGCTTTTGGAATGGAGGTTAGTTTGCCTTTGGTTGACCAGTTGGGTCTTGCTAATTGCTATATGTTTATGTTTATATTTCTTCGTTGCCACCAGAAAAATGTATGATGTTTTTTATAGACAAATAGCATTTGGCAACCTCTTGCCGACTCAATTTTCCATTTCTCTATCTTTTTCAGACTTCCAGAACCTGCCAAAGCTTAGACTTTATGATGCATTTTTGCTCTCTGCTTAAATTTTTGGTTAATGACACATTTCTGGACGAGATAAAGATGATTCATCCGCATTGAAATTTTTTAAAGTTCATATTTTGCAGGGCTTCAGCAGCCCCTTTCTCTTTATTGTTCTAGTTTTCTTTTCTTTTTTTTAGTAAATAACTAATTTTCCTCTAAATTCATGGATGTCTATGAATCAGATTCGAAGATGATCACCTTCACTTGATAGATGTTAGCATATTATTAATATGATTTCAGCCTTTGTATTAATAGAAGTTATTTACTAAGAAAACGATTCATCTTAGAAAAATATTGAAAATCTTTATCTCAGTACACTTGAAAAGCATAGAAATCTTCATTCGACCAACTATATCAAGATAACTTATGTTTATGTCATCAGGAAATGAAAGACTTGTGACCTAATCTCATTACAAGCTCGATTTTTCCGTCCGTTTATAATATTTTAATATGTACTGGTAGATAAAAAACAATGTCTTTTCCAAGTTGATGTTAGGAGTTTTATTTTTAATTGTACTTCTTTCATTGTTCATTTTTTAATATATATATATATTTGAGTGTTTAATATGTTCAATAACCACAGTTCTTATTTCTTTACTTCTGTTCATGGTGATTAAATATTAGCTTATTGAAAAAGAAATTACAAAACTTTGCCAAATAATTGAGCTGACCATGGGCTAAAGTCTCCCTCCCACAGCTCTCTCTTTATCTACCCTTGTAAACAATGCATCATTAAGTCTAAGCTTATCAGTAGAGAACCATGAAAAAGAGGACACACGAGGGGCAGCAGCCAAATCTCAAATTATTAACTCATTCATAGGCATCAGCAAGCACAAGTGGCATCAACTGGCATCTCTTTGATTTTAGCTGACTTAATGAATAGGTCAGATTCAGTTGAGAATGAACAGTTGACATTTGCATGGAATAAAAGAAAATATTGACAAAGGATAAACTTTGCAACTTGATTTTTTTTTTTCTTTCCTCCTTTTGGTCAAAGGCTGAATACGTAAGTCAGAAGAGATTTAAACATTTCTCTGCACTTAATATACAGGTAACTTTAGCACCTCGAGGATTCTCTATTTTTCTGCAAAAGGAAACCTACAAAAAGACATATGATGCAGCAACTCTAGCTTCTCAAGGCTGCAATGAAACTGACGGCTGATCTTCTGGCTTCTCGACAAGTTTACATCTTGAAGGTGGACCAAACAAGCTCAACACAACCTGCAAATGGTTAACCGAAGCAGTATTATGGACACTGACGTCTAACCTTGCAAATATGTTTCCACAGGGCTACATGTAGCTTACAGGGAACTCGAGAAGATCAAAAATTTGATTTAGGTACCCTATGTTTTCTGTTTCTCATAAATGAGACAAATTTACTGGTTGCCATTTTCGTTTGACTTGCAACTAAACCACAATTCTTACAGAACAAAGAAAACGAATCTCCTCTTTTTTATTGCTAAAAAATATTTGTTTTTTCATTTTACATCATCCTTTAATGCCCAGGAAAAATAAAAAAAAACTAAATGGATATTAATATCACGTGAGAGTCTTAAGTAGCAGATACACATGAAGCAGGAAGATTAGTAGACTTACTGGTAAAAACACCAGCCCATGCAAGAAACCAACAAGGACCAATGCCAAGTATATTCTGAAGTAATAAACCTGCAAAAAATGAGAAGCAAAGACATTAAATATGCGGTCTCTGTATAGGAACAGAGACCGCAAAAACTTCGATCCTTGAGAATCAAAGAACATGCACACCCACGAGCTTTGTTAGTGTGATGCCACTGCAAAATCACATCATAAGAACATAAAATATGTCAATAAGATAATTTCAGTTATAGATATCATGAGTACAGTAGATATCACAGAAGACACAATCAACTGGATCTTCAAATGTCAGCTTAAGCGAGAATCTTTGGCCAAAAGACTATCTAATTGTGGTGCAAATAAAAATATTTTTCTGACCCTTTGATTCTAATTTGCATTATTCCATAGGTTGTGTTTGATTGGAAGTAAACAAGGATGGAAGGAAATATATTTTGATTTTAACTGAATCAAGATACATATCTTCCATATTATGTATCTAGACGACAAGATTCATTTCTTCTTCTTCACTTTCCTCCCTAACAAACAAACCCTTAATTATAATTATAGTTATTTTTTGGTGTGAGAGACTGCATTACTATATAAGCAGCCAAACAGAATACAAGCAATCAGTGAGTGGTATCATGCTATCATGATATAAATTTAGAAGCATTCCAGCCCATGTAGGAGCATCAACCAAATGACAGGTCCTGGAAATCTAAAACTCGTCTCTTTGATCTAAAGAAGAAAAAGAACCTGAAAACTGAAGCCCCCATTGTCCCTAATGCCTCTTTCATTCTTTGGTCTCTGTCTCCACTACTCACCTGTATAAGAGCTCTGTAAGAATGTGCGGCGAAAGAGACAAATGGAGCATTGCACGAATTGAAACTTAGACCGGAAAATAATTTCATAAATTCGGAAACCCAAAAAATTTGGATATGCTTTTTATGGTCTACTGCAGTCTTAAAAGACCATCCTACTATTCTTTAAATCACAGTCTTTCGTTTAAAACATCCTGGCATGCTCAGATGTAGGATGGGAAAGAGGAAGGGAGGTCCCTTCTACATTTTTAAGTTTTTAACTTAACAAAATAGGGAATAAATACAAGTCTCAAATCCAGGAAACCTGTTCTATCAGAACGTCACAGGCAATGACTCACAAAGGTAGACAAGAAATAAATAAACGTAGAATCACATAATGCTTACTGAGAAAGCATGGCTTATATGCACACAAAACTCAACAGCAATGCCAACTGACATGACAAGGTTCACAACAGAGACTGCATTCAGTTGAATATCCAGAATTGCCATCACACCCTGCAGAATTTCATCAAATATGCAGGCAGAATATCACCATGTAAGCAGAGATTACAAGCTTCCAAATAATACAAGTAAATCAGAACAAATAAATATTATAGTCATTATCAAGCAAGAAGACATACCATGAGATCCACAACATTCATCGTCAAAACCAGCATAATAATTGCTGAACTCCATAAACAACATTTAAAACAAACAAAAGAGACACAATAAGTACTAGTTTTTCAGTCCCTTTCTAGGATAGCTTATCTGAAAGACAAGAAGAAAGTGCACAAGGGCTTCAGAAAATACTGACCTGCATGTGATAATTAAACAGACGATAAATACTGCACCTGGTATCACCAAATAAATCCAATCAATAAGTTATACAAGGGGAATTGTATAAAAGTTGGAGTATCCCAACCATTAATGGTAATAGGATGCAGAAATAATGGCACAAAAATCCATTCTGCAATTGAAAAGACCCAAACTTGTGCATAAACACGAGAATACCGAAAGGTGGCATACAAGCTACTCAGAAACCAGCATTTATACAATTTCATGTATTGGATTGGAAGAATATATAAAGCACTGCTCAATTTCCTCTTGTTCAATAAAGAATATGACATTGTTGTCTACAGTAATCAAGGAATAAATAAAATAAAACCAAGCAAAACAATCCAGATGAACAATTATGTTAAATGTTAAATGTCAGACTTCTTAATGTTACTAACCAATTGCAATAGCCAGGTTGATCAATGCTGTCCTCCATATGTCAATGTATTGATCAAAAAACATATAAAACACAGAATATGGAAACACCTCCATCGGCACCAGAAAGAAATGTTATTTAAAGGTCAGCCTTCATGTTGGCACAATTCCAGTAGTGAACAATTGTTTGCAAAACACCAGTGAGAATGAATGAACAAGTCAAAGCATTTTCACCCAATGACACGTTAGGAGATTTAACCATTTTTTATTCCAGTCAGTAATATGAGAAGAACCTAGTATGGTATCATACAAAAGAAGCAAACAGGTATTGGCTTTCCAAAATTGGCGCAACAAAAATAATACAAAAGGAAATGAATTCTGAATTAGAATTGGTTTCTTAACTTTGAGGAATCAAACATCCTTGAACTGAACTCTCAAGCAGCCCTCATTGAATTGACATAGTCAGTCTAAAATTAAATAAGTTCATTGCAAGAAATAGGGCTCACTATAGGAAACAAGAAAAAGAAAACGCATATCATGCACATTCTGACATCAGATACATCACCTGTTTGCTGAGAGGCGTGGGATATGTGCAAAAAGATGATGCCTGAATAACACCAGTCTCATAGCCTGTTCACACAACATTAAGAATTCACACCAGACTGTCTTCACATTTTGAATTATATAGACAAGACTATTCATCATTGAGATGTTATTTAAATAAAAACAGGTCACGGTATGGCATCTACACACAAACTAAAATAATGCACAAGCAGAAGTTTCTCTAAAATTATTTAATTGGGTGCAACCATTAAGACAGTAAATATCCAGTTTGACAAACCTTCTAGTTCCACACTGGTAGTATAAGCACCATGACCCCCTTTAGCACAATCAGCAGAAGGCAGAGCATTAAGGAACCATGGGAGTTTATCCCTAAACTGTGCTGTAGATGGACGATCATTATTCAGATCCGAGTGACGGAAACGCTGAAAATTTCCAAATTGTCACTAATTGATCCTCTTTCATCTAAAAATGACACAAATGCCTTAATAATTGACAGTCAAAGGAATAATCATTTAGCTTACCGTGGTACAATCTTTGCAAACTCCACTGACATCACAAGAACCTGTATCAGAGGAACAGCAAGGAGGCTGGGGAAGAAAAACAGCTCCACATATTCAGTGGTAGGAAATCTAGATAGAAATAATCACTGTTTCTAAAGATTAGAAAACTAAGCAAAGTTAGATAGACATAAGATGACAGTATAATCATTACCACAATGATCCCACAATTGCTTGGCCATTATATAGGTATAAATCCTTTAAGCCAATATATGATTTTAAAAAAAAAAAATTATCTAATGAAAGTAAGTTCCTGGCATTCAGATCCAAGTCAAAATTTTCATTTACAATGTTCTTGATGATAATAAACTTCTTGGACAGCTATGTGATCCAATCATCAGGGAAACAATAGCTTGAGCAGGATCACATTTCCAGACCAGAATCAAATGCTAAACTTCAGGAATGATTGGATGATGACCTGATCATCAGGGGGACAATAACTTTCATTTGTGAATTTCCAACAACAACCAAAAGCTTCTGGAGATATCCATACAAGAAAATCATCAAGCCATGAAGCAGCTGGTTTAGCAATATAGCTGGACTCAGGAGACAAGGATGCTCTGGTGATCTACAGAAGCAAGAGAGAAAAGCCTCTAGTCAAAGAAAATAATTATTAACGTATTTATGATTACAAAATTTAGTGTTAGGATATAACAGGAAAATTCTTTAAAAAAAAAAATCTCAAACAGATGCTTCCACTGTTAGTTAAATTAGGATGTACACTAGCATATGATCTACGAAATCCTCTTCAAAATAGAACAAATAGAAGTCCATCTATGCAGCTATAACTTTTTACATTCAAAATAAATATTGGGAATTGCACATGCCTTTCCACTCATGGATTCCGCATAAAGTAACTAGATTAACAATTGTATGGAAATGCAATTTGTATCTGAAATTCTGGGAAAAAAAAAAACTAAATGGGAAGGAATCTAATAAAGCAAATGGCAGGGGTTCACCTATTAATCCAAAAAGAAAAAGAATAAAGGTTTACCTCATTTAAAAGAGAGGTTGAATCACAATGGCTGATGGAGCACAATTGATTTGTGTGTCTTGATTCTGAGCTGAGGAGTAGAGTACCATCAGTTTGAAATCTTAAAGATATGAAAGCATCAATATTAAACTTATGACAATCCTTGAAATAAGAATCTTAGATACTTTTTTATGCTACGCAAGAATCTAAATGTATTTCTTAAAACAAAGGTGGATGCTCCGGTTTTGGATTAAGAAGCTTGTTTTAACAAGTCTTCTACAGTCCTGAGAGAAACAGCATGCATACAATTACATTGCATAAAGGCTTTAGTGCAGGAAAAGCAAGTTTACTCCAAAAAACTGTTACCAAGGTTAGTAAGTCACTGCAGAAGAAGCCAACATCTGAAGCACAAACTGCCGTCAGTTAGGCTAATAACATCGTATTTTCCATTATAGAAGAATTCGCTGCCCACATTTTGCTATCAGATTATCTTTTCTAACCAAGAAGTATATGCATTGACAGAGAAGACCGTGGTTATCGTGATTGAGAAAGTCACAGAAACTATAATGAAGAAAACCTTCTAATTGAATTCTAGATTTTAGAATTAATTATCAAGTTTTTTACTTTTTTATTACAAATATCCACAATATTTCTATCCCCTCTTCAAATAGGAATATATTATCGCCAATTCTTATAAAAAGGTCAAAGCCCCTTATGGGATTTGACCCGATGAATTATTTGCAATTCGGCTTGAAAGTCAGATATTATGGTCCCAGAATGAAGGAGAGAACCCATCAATCTCAAAGGGTCATCAAGAGGGATTATGTGAGTTTACCCCTTTCAGCAGTTAGAGGTTTATAGATATTGTTGGTTATAACTTATAAGCCAACAGAAGTGGACTTAACACAACCAATATCTATCAGATTTATATAAGCAAACATCTAACTGGAAGCCAAAAGAAAAGTAATAAAAAAAAAAAAAAAGGAAAAGCAATGAATTACCTATAATTATAGTTCTTCGCAACAAAGAAAAGAGGGGGCCAATACTAAGATATTCTGAAACATCATTAACATTGCCCTGTGGGAAACGGAAATTCACATTTAATTAACCAATGTACATGACATAAGATGCATATACCAACTTACAAAACATACTAAAGAAGTTACACCTAAAGGTATGAGTCCCGTGGAAGAACAATCTGCTGTTCTAAACCAGGTTCAACCCTAGTGGACAATGCCTATAAAATCAGAAATGTGGTCAATTAACTTGAGAGATGTAAAAGACAAGAAAAAATTACAGAATTAGGGAGACAATCTCGGGCAACTCACAATGCTAGCCAATGCAAAAGCAACAAAGAAAGATATCACGACAATCTTAACTCCCTGAAGACTGAGGACAGGTGCATGGACTCCCTAGGAATTAATAACAAGAAGCTCAACTCTATCAGAAATGACCGAGCCAAAAACACAAATTCTTTAATCGAGTTAATACGAGCACATTATAATGCATTAAAGCACACTAGAATTTGAATCATCAGATAAAAGCACACCAGATTATCTCAAAGTATGAATCCATGAATCTAAATCAAAGCATACAAGTCATGGTTGAGAATATAGAAGCAAGCTAGCAAAGGCACAAATCCCTTGGAAATTCCACAAAAGATTAAGTAGGTTACCTTCATATATCGAGCCAGTAATCCAGGCCTTCTCCCGCCAATGCCTAAAAATTTTGTATGATCAAGTAGGATTCATGTCCAGTTCCCAATAAGAAAAAAAAATATGGCAGTTACTAGAAGAAGGTACTGCATCAAGTAAAAATGACTTGGAGAAAAACTCAATAATACCTCTATCCGAGTCAGCATAGGATGAAAAAATTTTTAGACGTGGAAAACAATCAACCCTCTTATCCTCCGTGCGCAGGAAGTTAAAAACTATCAAAGCAACAAAAGCAGTAACTTGCAGAAGGAAGTCCAAAAGAACAGCCAGTGCTGCAACAGAGGCATGCCATAAAATTTTGTGAAATTTTGGAAAAACAAAGTCCTAAGATTAAGGAAAATGGATAAATATCTGACCAGCAAACTTAGAAAAAACACGACATTCTGGCATGGGAATAAAACTCCCAACTGCAAATGCTAGCATTTCAGATAGACTAGCAAGTGTTATGGATGGTCCAACTTCCACAAGTGCATTGCTTATCCGTCCTAGTGGCAACTGTAATGGTTGCCGCTTGACAGCGTGCACCAATATACACATGTTGTCTACCCCTACCTGATACAAACGATTTTCAGATAACATGAGCCATGAAAATTTCCCAAAAGGTTTAGTTTTTCAATTCATCATCTAATATTCAAATTAAATTTACTACATATTTTCCAAATAAGCAACAGAGGATTTCAAATTTGGCAATCATAAGTTTTTACACGAGTTCAATCTGGCAGGTTAACCTAAGAGGTATATAGTAGTATATGTTGAGTCCTAAGTCCTAACCGACCACTTATTTGCCCAAATCAAAATGTTATTACAGTAGAAAGCGGCTACGATGGCAACTAGTTCTTGTTCCTTAACTGACCAATCATTTGATCAGCTAATAAATTAGGATTTGAAGTTTCCCATTTAAACATTATGCTATATGATGAGTTTGTGAAGAGGACATGATAGCTACATCAACAAATCAAATTGTCTAAAAGATGCAGAAGGAAGAAACTTACTGCTAACACGAGAAAAGGAATGACTTCCATGATGATTAGTGTAGATTTTATCCCGATAGAACTAAAAAATCCAACTGACCCAAGAACAGAAAGCATGACAAGCATAACTCCTGAAAGACCAAGCAATACCTGGAATTTAACCAATCATATCAGTCAAATAACAGAAAGGTGCTACATGTTTCAATATGGTAAACAAGGACTTCATGGAAAAGTCATTAAATGATTTGATATGGGATACGGGTTTTGAAGGAAAAGGTTTCAACCCATGATAAGAAAGTACCTTAGATGAAATATAAAAAGAAGACAAACGAGTATCACCTAGAGTGAGAGATATGTAGGCAAGCATCATGAGATAACTTATCTGACAAAAAGAAACAGCAAAAATTATGCCTACACAAAAAATAAATATGGATAAATATGCAACATGTCAATCTTAAAGGGAACATGAGAAAACTGAAATATTTTAAAATTCCAAATCAAGGATGCAGTTTACTGATTAGAATTATCATTAGCACTAAGTTAAAAAAATAATATAAGTATTTCAACAACTGAATTTTTTAAAAAAAAAAAATAGCCATTAACCCACTATGCTCCTACTCCTACCAAAGACAGTTCTGATTAAGGGAACTTAGGAGACAGTTCACAAAACAATAAATACTACTGCAAAAAATGTATATTGCATTGACTCCTCATCTAGGGCCTACAACCATTGCAGGTCTATGACTCACCATCAGGCTATGCAATGAAAATTATTATTCCAATAATTTAGAGTACAAAATTTTCAACCAAAGAAAACACTTACCAATATAGTAATAACATCTGCAGTACTTTCTCTTTTTAGCTTTTATTCAATAGAGCTTTCTGATGAAAAAGAGAGTGTAAGATTTTTCGCCTCAACCATTGGCAGCAATGCATCCTGTTACACAGAATATAGATATTCAGATAAAGCAATAGAGAGCCCTGAACTCTATGACAATGAAGCTAAAAGCATAGAAACAACCACTGAAACGAGAAAAGGCAAACCTTGACTAACTGAATAAAAGCCTTCTCCCAGGCAACAGCCTTATCAGTTTTATTCTTTTCTTCATCAATTGCATTGTTTACAGGATAAGTCACAATAAATGCAGAAGCCTGTCTCATAACAATCAGGACGTAATCATCAAATGCCCCAGATACAGTTGTATTTACTTTTTACAAGTTAAAGAAATAACTCTGAATAATTGTTCCTGAAGAAACCTCCCAGGGCAGTGCTCGGATCAAGAGGAGCCTTGACGGCACTCATACATTTGTCTGCAGAGGTATAATGCTGAAATAACAAAGGATAAGAATTCAACTGGCCACTTTGCAAAAAAGATATGATCACATAAGTTGGGAGGAAGAGAATCATTTCATTGAAATTGTAATAGAAGGGATGGAGGAACGCATGAGGTCGAATGAAATTTATATTTGGTTATAAATTAAGAACACATCCACTCTTCCAAATTGACAAGGCAAAAACAAGAAATAGAAAACAACCAGTTAAACAAAAATATAACACTAATCTGATTAAAATAAATATCACATTACCTAAGCATGTTAAATCCTTTTAACATAAGCGATAATGATGGTTACATTGTCATAAAATCGAGTTCTTTTTGTAGCATCAAAGAAAAATTATACCAGAATCCAAAGTAAGAATTAAAATTGCTGTGTTTTTAAAAAAAAAAAAAAAAAAAGAAAAATATCTGCTTCATCTAACAATAATTTGACAAATATGAACCTGAAATTAGGTGAAGTAGAATAATATATAATATGGTAGTTTGGTTGGAAGCAAATAGGCCTGACACAATGAATTGGTGAACATTATCCACAAGTTTCTAATTTGTACACTGTATTTTATAATCATTCTCGTCTAACCATCCCAGTATTATAAACTTATTTCTCCAACGGCTACATTCTACAGTCTATAAATTATAATACAAAAAAAGCTAAAGGTGCATGTATTACTGTAATATTCTGCTCTAATGTCATGGTTGACGGCAGTTAAGCTGGTGCGTGAAGGAATCGAAAAAAAAAAAGATCAACTTGCACGGAAAGTTAACAATCTTGTGAACTTATAAATGATTGAAACATGATCCTAAGCTCCAAACAAGGAGGGAGATAGAATATATCAAAAATATACCTGCAAGCAGTAATTCACATGCTCAACTCCCCCATAGTTGTCATAATTTTGAGCATCCATTTGGAAATACTAGTTACAGAGAGAGAGAGAGAGAGAGAGAGAGAGGAATGTCAGTCACTCTCTAAAAGTCCATATATATGCATTGCTGATCATTTAATCCTGTTAATATATAATGGTTTGTCATTGAAATAAGGACACAAGATGCCAACAAAGTAAATTGAATTAGGCGTGATACAGGTATTAATTCATAAACATATCTAACAAGCATACAAGGAAAACAACATAACAACTCCAGTGGAAGGATTGGCTAAAGAAGAAAGAATAACATGAAAAGCGGAAAATCAGCACATGTCTGAGAAAATGCCAGGGTGTCAACATGGCCCAAATTAGGGATATAAGAATATATTTCTCATTATTATTTGGATGTAAATGTGGATAAAGCATGCTGCTCGTAGCAGCAAGAAAATAAGCTGTAAATTTCATTTCTAATCACCAAGTTGGATTAACACACACAAAGGCAAACAAGCAAGAAAACAACCTGGAGAACAGTTTGCGTAGCACAATCTTGGTCCAGTGGCTTCAAACAGATATCAGTCAGAGATATCATTGATCCAGAATAATTTGCACAAATTCCATCAACCTGTAAGAATTGGGCACTTTAGTACGTGAAGACTTCAAAAACCATAATTTTGAAAAAAAAAAAAAAAAGCCAAAAAAAATGATGTAAACAGAAAATGGAATTTGTTTGAAGTTCTGGTCAGTTCACATAACAATCTGTTGTATTATTCAGAGTCAGCAACACTAGTCATGAATACCTTTTTTTGTATCTCAAAGAGTAACTTAATATTGTTCTGTGTCAGAATACTTGGTAATTTACCATCTTCAGCATTGGGTGTAGTTGCTAGAATTAGCTGACAGGGAAAAAATTCATCAGCATTAGTGATCACTAGACCATTATTGCTTACTACAAAATAAAAACATAATGATAGCACTAGACATGGTGAAAAATATACAAAATAAAGTACAAAACTAAGATCATGTGGAACCTGCTCAATTCTGTAAAAAGGAGCTAGGTGGCTGTCAGAAAATCTTTTCTCTTCTACAGCTTTACTTCCAGGCCCTACCCAAGCTGAAATAATGCACGAACTAGATTTAACACAAATATATGGGTAACATAAAGTATCAATGGCAGTACGATAATAACCGTGAATATGTTGATCTCTAAAACTAAAAGCCTAGACAAATAAATCACAATGAAATTAACAGTAATTTATATTTTTAAAGGCTTCTACCTATACATTGCAGTCTTGATTCCTAAATCAGTAAGGAATTGCATCCAAGATGACTATAATTTTCAGAAATATTTTTTTTTTTTAAATTTCAGCCACTGATAATATTTCTTTTTCTTTTCTACCACGTGTTACCAATTTTTGTGTATAAGCACCACCTATGAATTCAAATGAATTTTTAGTTATCTATCTCCAAAACCAATTTGGACCTAATTCCTCTCTTTAATGTGTAACTTCCCAGCACATGAGTGCAGACTAATTAATATGGCTGCTATAAAAAATATGATCATGATCCAGTCATCAGCCATCAGTAAATACTTTCAGTTGTCAATTTCATAGAGAAAAACAATAACTGATGTTATCACAGGCCAAAAGCAGAATGATTAAGAAATATAGGAAACTAAGATAAACACAAACAAAAAAGAAGAGAACCAAAACAAAAGCATCATATTTATGCACTGCTGTCATTGAGGACCCATAGGACGGCATTCAAGTTTCCAATAAGCAAAAGGGAAAGATATCTACTCAGAGAAGAAAAAACAAGCAATTTTATGTGCCGAAGAAAGTAGAGAACTAAGACAACCACAAACAAACTTGAAGGGGACCAAAAACAAAAGTATCATATTTATGCACAGTTGACAATGAGCACCCCAGGAGGGCATTTAGGTATCTAGGAAGCAAAAAGGAGCGATATCTGCTCAAATAAGAATAAAAAAAGCAATTTTAGGTCCCACACAATCTCTGGTCGTGTCTCCACCTTCAAACGGATTAGACCTAAACAAAGTAGAAGAACTACAGCCACAGATATACTCAGTACAAGGATAGGATGTCTAGCAACCCATGTCCTGTATCTCCTGAACAAAATGTAACCCACAGGGTAAAACCATTCTTCCGCGTGGATTTTTTTTTTTTTTTTTCAATATGAGAAGAAAATTTATTGAGAAAGAACTATAACAAGCATTAAAGGGATAAACAGTGACCTGTAGAACTTTGACATATATCCTTGCACAATTGAAAGCTGCACCCTGTTTCCAATTTGAGGAGAATTTTCAAGATTCTGATATGTAATAGGTCAAAATAAAAAGAAAAGCTCTGTCTTCAAATGAGATTGACTAGCAAGTAAGAATAGAACAACAGACCCATAAATTTTCACTTCAAAAACATTCTTCTTATCTGCATAAAAACTCAAATTAATCTAGGCTAGCTCACTTCAATTATCAGATTAAAGAAAAAAAAAACTATTAGAATTTCACTCAAGAAGAGCATGTAAGAAATCGGGAACACCTGCATAGGGAGATTCTCATCCTTAAGTCACTTCAATTATCAGAATTGACTTCAATTATCGCAGCTGACTTGAATGTAATGGCATATGGTGAGCCTGGTATATTTGGGGGAGCTCGTCTACCAATAAATGCAAACCACTCTGCCAAAAGTAATTAATTCAAGATATAAGCAATAACAGTTAAACAAAATGCACAAAATTAGACATACCACACAAGTAACTGGCAATTGGCATTGAAAATAAGCCAAAAAAATTTACTTTGCCAGTTGACTGAAAAATGTATAAAAAATAATTTAATTGCAAATGCAGCAAAAATATTAATCACTAATATGATGATCAACTGTTAGCATTATTCCCACCTACAATGTCAGTTTGCATCAGACCAAAGAAGCAAAAAATTTTTAAGCCCTCCATGGCAACCTCCAGTTTCCACTCATGAAGACTTCACAAAAGAACGACAATGAAAAAAAACCTATTCCTTGGTGCACAGAACCATTCAGAACTCCCACACCTCCCATTGTAGAGGACACAAGGTTGAAAAAACACATCCATCAGAAATGTTCTCCTATATTAAGCATCCTTCTGAGTAACACCCTATTCTTCCACCGCAAGCCAACTTTTTAGAAATCTATTTGCAACTAAAGTCATCACTATCCATTACTCATTACTTACAATTGAAAGATCTATTCTAGAGATTCAATGTTATGCTCAATTCTTCTATGACATCCACACTTGGTCGTATCAAAGTGATTCTACCGCCAAAATAATATCTTCTGATGGCAATACCAAGAAAAGATTGCATGACTTCACAATGAGACAATAAATTAACCAACCCCATTAAAAGCTGACCTGAGAGCAATGGAGCCACATTATTACCTTATTTTGCATCCTAGTCTATTGCATCAGCACTTATAAAGTTATTTAGTGATCATGATGAGCTGCCTTACTTGTCACTAAAGAACCCATCCAATGATCTTAGAAAGTTATTATTTAGAAATACGTGTTTAACACCTCAAAATATATCTAAATCTTTAAGAAAAGGTCTTTTTAATAGACTACGCTTCCTCTTGCTCATTCTAACCTGTTCATAGACTTGCCAGAAAAGGACATGATACTCAGAGAACTGTATGAGCACGAGGAGAGGGAAAGAGATGGAGATTGGTTGCAATTTTGGAAGTATAAATTTCACCTTTAAAATTTTGAGCACCAGCACCAACGAAGTCGACAGCTCGAGTATTCATGGTACCAAACTTTACATCCTTGCAAGATTCATATAACCCTTCACCAAAAGCATCAGTTATATAAAAATCAATTCCATCCACAGTCAAATTGTTTTTAACCTGGAAAGAGAATAAAACACCTTGACAATCGTAGGCATTAAAAATGATATAACTGTCTCCAACAACCAACTCAAATAAAACCAATGATGCAAAGACCATGCACTTTGCTTACTAAGTCACCTTCCATTGAACAAATTAACAAATGTATGTATTAAAACAAAATAGAATTATGATACAAAATAAAAGGATCATATCTGATCACATATAACACATTATGACCTAACAGTTCCAAAAGGTACATTCAAACCAATAGATAAATGACAGATTTTTAAAGGAATAAAATTTTCTTTGCTGATCACAAATGAAATAAAAAATGGCAAGCAATAGTTTATGGGTAAAATGGTTCTAAAAGCACATAAAGCAGCCTTAAAAATAAGCAACAAGGATTGATTTTTAAGGACTCCTAAAATTGGAAACAGCAGCCACATTGATAAATAAACTCTGATGCGGAGAGCATGAAAGCTCACAGAACAGATTCAAAAAGTGTCTTAAGCATGCTGGACAGCCAACAAGAAAAGGGATTGCCCGCAAAACAAACATAAATCTATTTATTGGTTGTATAAGTGTGTAACATAATTTTTGGGGAGGGCAGAACGTATGGAAAATGATAGCAATAGGGAATCTGAGCTGACAAGATTTAAGCTGAGCATAGCTCATGATTCTTCGCCAAGACCTATATGTTTGAATGAAAGTAGCATATATAAACTCCTTGACATACCAAAATTACAACGTGAGTGAGGAATGATATGAAAGGCAGTAGATGGAAGAGTCTTTAGTTAACGAAAGGCACAAAAAATGAGAACTTCAGTATAAGACATTTAAAGGACAACAACCTATTACTCCTCATCCTTCGGGACAAAAACTTCAAAGTTTGATGGAAATGGAAAATGTTCTATATTGATATTGAAAGCAGAAAATTGAGCTGGCCATGCACAAAAGAAATGAACTTGAACGTTGTAAATTATTGAAAGATTAAGTAGCAAAATTGCTTGTTCAAACATAATGGACGCTATGAATAGTTGCTGGAATAATGGACGGTGGAAATCCCTCAATACGAGCTGCAATCAGATGATAAAATGCTGCAATCATTCTCCATAAAGCAAGAAGGTTGATTTTTCTAAAATTGTATTCAACAACATAAAATGCCTTCAACTCCACAAGCAAAAGCTTCGAACTTAGCAAAAAATAAAGAAAATTATCCTCACCATGATCGAGAATATTATTAGCAAAGTCCATAAAAGTCCTTACTTGCTGCACTTGCGATCGCAATGTCTCAAACTGTGGTTCTGAGCAACAAACATTGCCGGTGATTGTAGGGCACAAACTTCGGATCTTTTGTGATAGCAAGTCATCTGACTGAGACACAAATAAGCATGTGATACTTGTAATCTATTTTTAATTATAGGATCTGGTACATAATTATAGAACACCAGAATTCAATTACTAAACGGAAACAAATTTGCGTACCTGTCTCCGCGTTGAATCCCAAATTACTTTGAGCCATAATCCCGAACGCTGAAATAAAAGCACTTGAAAAATTCGTCAGAACTGTTGAAAACGGAAAGTTAGATCTTCCTCTCCTTGACCTTCTCGAAGACGGCTACAATGGGTATAGCAACTAGGGTTTTCACTTATGAAGGCAGGAGAGGGGACCTAGCCTATTTATAATAATTTTAACAGGCTCACCCATCACAGGTCCATGTTAAAATAGGCCTACACTGACCGTCTTCCATATCGGCCCACAAAAGATGTCACAAGCCCATAACGACATTGATCACATTTTAATTGGGCTTACCCAC
>CATIWR010508252.1:0-29540 GCA_949677035.1 Omphalea diandra | reverse complement strand
TGTTTTGATAAATACATTTTCTTTATTGTTCATAATTATAAGGAGTATTATTTTATGATTTTCCTGCAGGGGAACTGATTAACAAATAATATCCATTCTATCTGATGGAATTGGACCCAACAATTTTGTTTTTTGTTTTTTTATATATTATTGGGACAAGGTGATAAGATAATCTTCCTCTTATTATTATATTATAATTTTTCCAATAAACATTCGTTTTAATTAGTAATAGAAAATCCTTCAATGTCTATATTTTCTAATTAGTAAACAGTTCGCACGATGCTACGGGGTTAAATTCATTTAAATTTTTTCTTTTATATAAATATTGAATTTTTATGTATAAATTTTGATGATATTGTAACTTAAAAATTTATAAATGGACTATATTCATTATAAAATAAAGGCTATAAGTATAATACACACTAAATGAACCTCAATAACACATACTCAATGAACCTCTATTTAAAATATTAAGTTTATATATTATACATATAGAGAAAGTTATAAAAGTATTTTATTTTACAGAAACTATAGAATAGTAAAATAAATATGAAAAAGTAGTTGTAAAATTTTTAATTCGGCACACTCATATTTAAAATATTAAGTTTCTATACTAAACAAAACGAAAGTATTGTATACGTTATTTTTTAAAAGATAAAATGTGAATATAAATAAATATAATTATTTAAGCATATCTTTTAAGGGTAATATGAAAAGCTCGGATGGCTGTCTTTAATGGAAGAAGTTCATATAGATGGCTTGAATTAAAAAAATTTAAAAATTAGATAATGATGAAGTTATAGTTTCAAAACAATTTACAATATTGTGTGGCAGTTACTTTTTTTCTTTTTTTTTTTTAATCTCGTTTGTAGTTTTTTTTGCAAGAGATTCTTCGAAAAATAAATTAGTTTGCAAGCTACTGATATATCATAAATTTATTATTTTTGCACTATTGTTTAAGTATAAAAATATTTTTACCCAGCTGCAAGTTCTTAATCGATTTGATATATATTACACCACATCAGATTCACCTTAAGCCACTAATTTGTGTAAATTGTTTTTTTAAACTTTTTTCTTATTAAGAATAATAATAAAATAAGAAATCTTCATTCTTTATGAAAATTTATTTTAATAATGTAAGTTTTTTTTTTCACACGGACTAAATAGGGATAGAAGTTATAAATTTTTTTTTTTTACGTGATTCGAAAATTCGATTTAAATTCGTTCAAATAAATTGATCCCAACTCTATATTATATCACGATGAAGACGCTGCTCATGGAATTGAATGGCACTGAACACTGAAATAGCGTTGTACTTTCAACAATAATGATGTCTGCCCGGTAACTTGGATCGAGTACTCACAGCCATTCTCGGATTGCAGGACCGCATCTTTGCATGAGCAAGTTGCACCATCCCCATGCAACGATACAGTCAAGTAGAACATCTCCGATACCTATAACTCCTTTTATGGCAATCAAGAGCTACGTCAATGTTTAACTTGTAAATAAGCTTGAGCTGGCGGTTTTCACTTGAAAGGGTATTGAGGTCTCGCACTTGGACATTACGCCACCTCTATATATAGACCACTCTCATAAGCTATCTGATCCATTTTTGCCTAAGATAAAGTAAGTAGCCCTATGTATCTATAATGTTGGTTGAGCTCGGCCGGGAGAAATTTATCTCCAACGGCGATACCTCCTACATTTCAAGTACCACGGTAGGAAATCATTAGAGGCTCTTCATAAGAAATGTTCAATCTTAGGAGTAATATGGAGCTTCCGAATCATTTTCCAAACCTTGCTAGCATCTAGCTGTTGATTAAGGCGGAGCCATATGTATAGGGACAGGGGCCTTGGCCCCCCTCCTCCCTCAAATTCTTCTTGGCTCCGCCTTATGATTCCCGACCCCATCTACGACTAGTTAAAAACACACATGATAGGCCATTTTTAAAGTGAATACGCTATATGAATTAAAATGCCAAGACATAATGTCTTCATTTACCTTATTACTCAAGCAAACGCCTAAAATAGCCATGACCTCAACGTTATTGAAGCACCTTTGTCAAGTAAATGGCTCATTCTATGTACGTGTCCTATATGATCCTTTCAATTCATTTTCAAGGTTCCCCAATTTCTACTCAGTTTGACAATAAACACAAATAGCCAACCTCAAAGCAACCAATTAATCATTGTGAAAGGCAACTCAATTTTTATTTTTATTTTTTGCATTTGAGTGAGGTTCCTACACTCTTTTAGGTATGAGTTTAATCCTATTTGGACTAGAGAGTTGTCTAATATAAAACCTTTTCAATGAATGCGATTTCAAGATTTCGAACTTTGAATTGCTAAAGAATGCCTTGCGACTCAGCTAATTTAGTAATTTTGATTTTTTAAATAGTAACTAAGCAGCTTGAGCCATTATTTGTTATTTTTGTACCGTTTTGCTTTGCTTTGAAGATCAAAGTATGGTTGCTGAGCTGCTGATCTGTGTTGATAAATGAGTGGAATTCTTCAGTAACAGTTGCTACTCTATATTATCTTTTAATTCAATTAGTAATTGATAAATGAGTGGAGTTCTTCAGTAGCAGTAAATATTTTTGTGCTACTATATATTATCTTTTAATTCAAGCAGCAATTACCCAATTTTTCCAAAATCAAACTATATTGGCTGCCATATGGTGAAAAACTATTCGAGAAAAATTGTCAATTTTAGCCTTTTTTTTTTGCATAGTTTTTAATTGAAGCCTAAATACACAAGCTATTGGCTTCTTAGACGATTCCAACATCATTATATATAAATTTTCTTCGTTGTTTATAATGATAAGGAGTATTATTTTATGATTAGGTTTTTTTTTTTTTTTGTCCCCAGAGAAATGATTAACTACTGTTCTACTTGATGGAATTGGACCCCAACGTGTATGTTGGGAGGAAGTGATAATCTTCCTCTTATTATATTGTAATTTTCCAATACAAGCTTATTTTAATTAATAATAGAAAATCCTTCTAATCTATAGTTTCTAATGATATTGATAACAATATACTTAAAATTATAAAATAATACAAATTCCTATTCAAGATTTTTCTGAAGGTGTTTGTTTGAGAATATTCATATGCAATCTAAAAGTTTAAATTATATATAATTTGATTCAAATATTAATACCAAGTCATAATCCATTTCTAAGTTTTAATATTATTTTTTTTAAAAAAAAAACTCTACTATCATTTCTTGACGCATGCTAGAGCTTCAGCAATAGCAACATGAGCAAGTTACACCATCTTATGCAGTCATGTAATACAGCCCTATAGAGATCAAGAGCCACGTCAATGTTTAACTGTAAATACCTTGCACTTGGGCATACTTGATTTTGTTGATACTCCTGTAAAAAAGAAGGAATTTTACTGACCACTGGAGCTGGGCCATCAACGATACGATCATGGACAACAGCCTGACGCCCATTCCATTTAGACTACAACACAATAGGAAACCCCCTCAAAACCCATCTGATCCATTTTCGCCTAAACTGAAGAAACCCAATCCATAATGTTGGTTGGGCTCCCCAGGGGGAAATCTATCTCCAATACCTTTTTTAATAAAATAATAATATATTATAAATAGCAATGATTTTTAATTATTATTAATGTATTAGTTTTTAATTAATCAATCAATTTGTTTTTAATTTATTATTATAATAATATTGTATAATATTTGAATTTATAATTAATTTAAAATTATATTAAACTTTAATTTATTTTCCTAACAAGGTGTCTTCTAACTCTTTGACACTTGGGCTAAAGGCTCAAACCCATGGGCTTGGATTAGTCAATATAGAGAAGAAATACGACAACAAGCGGAAGAAAGGCAAGGTTTTCAAGATCCAACTGTTTTAATTAGTTAGGTTGATAAAAAATTAAAAATCAGTGATTTCATTTTATTAAAAATTAATTTATAAAAAATTAATTGAAATTAAAGATAATAACAAAATTAAAAATCTATTCAAATTGATTTAATTAAAAATTATGTGATTTTATAAAAATTTAAAATTTTCAAAATTATATTATTTTACTGGGAGTCCTAATATTAAAATTATATTTATATTACGTTATTTGTTTAATATTTTACAATATTTTAAAATTTTATTTATATATATTTTTAATTTTTAAAAATAATTTATTGAATTTATCAATTGATTAAATGGAAACTAGCAACAGGCCTGTTAAATGCCCGGTCCGGTTCTAAAAACACCGAAAAAAGGGAAAGGCGAGCGGCGCCTAGCAGAAGCAGTGGAAGCAATTTTTGGCGCACAAGAAATGCAATCACAGTTCCATGATCAGAAGAAGAAGAAGAAGGAGAAAGAGGCACTGTTAACTCTAATTATCTGCTGCACGATATCCTTAATCTTAGTAATACTCACTCAATTCGCACTCTACCTTATCCCTCTCTTCTTCTCCGCCTCTCTCTTCTCGTTCAGCTCTCTCTCTCAGGTTCTCCCCGATCCTCCCCTCTCCTTTCCTCTCCCTCTTCTTTTGAGAAATGTTTGCTGATCCCCGTTTCGTATCATACAGTTGGGGTGCTGCTTTTAGTCGCCGCGTTTGGAAAATGGTGTAAGCTCGTTCTTGGAGTCCGTGCGTCTGCTCCCGCCCTCGTTTTCTGCAACATACTCTTCGTTGTCGCTGTTTATTTCTTTGCCGTTCGATCAGGTGATTTCACATTGTACACTTGCTTTTTCTAGATTGTTAATTGTTATTGCTTCTCTATTGTTTTTGCAGTATTACGGTTTTTGGTGTGCTGTGCATAATTTAGACTTGATGTCCAAATAGAAACACAGAATTTTGCTGGTAAATTGGTTTTGGTTAATTTGAATGATGAATGTTTGCAGCCATTCCGCTGTTCATCGATGCTGTGTTCATTGGAGAGGTTGCTATACTACTGATTGGTGTATGTAGGTTGTTCTCTCTCATGTTTGGTTAGGCATTGACAAGGAAGATTTTGTTGCTTGGTGTTTGTTGTTGATGCATTAAATAAGCTGAATTCTCTTAATGGCAGTATGCTATCAAGTGATCCTGGTTTGGTAATTGACAAATCTTGCCCTTTACACAAGCGTGTTGAGATTAAAGCTTTTGAAGTTGAAGCTTAAGATGAGGTAGTGAACTTAAATTGCTCCGATTCAACTTTTTTTGCCATTGCTTATTATATACATATGTATATACATATGTATATATACATAGATATATATACATATGTATATATACATAGATATATATACATATGTATATATATATCTATAGATATAGATATATGTATATATATCTACATATATGTATATCTATATATAGATATATATACATATGTATATATATATCTATATATATATATATGTATATATATGTATATATACATAGATATATGTATATATATCTACATATATGTAGATATAGATATATGTATATCTAGATACATATATGTATATATATATATATGTATGTGTATATATATATATATATATATGTATATATATATATATATAGACATATATGTATGTACATATATGTATGTACATGTATATATATGTGTATGTACATATATATATATATATATGTGTGTGTGTGTGTGTGTGTGTGTGTACACATATATATCTATATATGTATATGCACAAGTATATAAATATATGTATATGTATATACATGTGCATATACATATATAGATATATATGTATATACACACACACATATATATATGTGTATATATATATATATATATATATATAAAATTCACTGTGTCTCCGTGGTACCCATACCCGTATGCATATCCATTTTGGTGCTTGAAAGGCCTTGAGTTGTTTAACCAGATAATTCCTGTTGCCTTTTCCTCTCAAAATGGGAAAAATGATTAAAAAAAAAAAAAAAGAGCAAAAATGAAAAGCGGTTAGTTCATAGAAAACCAACAAGATGGAACTAATGAAAGTTTCTACAAATTTGAAGCTCTCAGTTCTGGATTAACATCAGGGCATGCTTTACTATCCGGCATAAGCTCATGGGCTGTTTCTTCTAATTTTACTTTTCATATGCTTTGCAAGTTTTGGATGCCAATTTCCAGCTTAATCTCATGCAATCATGTGGCTGAAGATTGTAATTGTTTATTGGATGCTACAATCTCTAGCTCTCTTCTTCTTTTCTCCCCAAAACAGTTGCAACATTCAAGATCTAATATCGTCCTTATTTCCATTAGGCTTGCTTTGCTCTTTTTTGTGATATGATTGGTTATTAAGTTTTCATGGTTTCACAACATTCTTTGATGTTCAAGAGGGTTAGACATTGCAAGAGATGCGAGGCATACGTAAAGGGTTTTGACCACCATTGCCCTGCTTTTGGAAAGTGTATAGGCGATTGTTGTCTGTCACAATTCACTTGTAAGATTGATCCAAGCCATCTCAAAAAGCTTTCATTTGTAAATGGTTATCCAGCTTGTTGATGCTTTTAATATTTCACATTGTGCAAGGCAGAATAATCATGTCCTTTTCATGGTTCTTCTACTTGGATTTCTTAGTACTGAAGCTTCTTATGTACTGTGTTCATTCCATTGTAAGCTTAGGCAGGCTCATATGTGCATTTCTGTTATTTTTTTTTTGCTTTTCAATCTAGCTGCTGTTAATCTCATGTTGCATGATGTAGACATGATCTGTTTTAACCTACGGTTTTTCTTACAATTTCTTTAGGATCTCATCTTACATTTTGAAGATATTTAGGGTTGTTGACTTGTCGGATCTGTCATCCTAGATTTTGACTATTGTGTGATGTAAGCATGCTGTATTTAAATGTACATAATCCTCAACATACTCCGCCATGTTCATGGTTGAGGATGTAAACTCATCTAAGCATTTGTCTGCCTCATTCTACTAGTACTCAGTTGTGTGTTTATGTGCTTTTTCCACTTGCAAGAGGTTCCCAGATATTAGGTGGAAATAAGTTTGAGGTACGCCTTCTGTGATGGCATTGCCGACATACACATCTTTTTAACTTTATGTGTGGGTCCTAAAATTATATGAAACATTAATGCAGTGTATGCGACTCTATATCTCTTATGTAGGTTGATTTGGCTGGAAGTTTGGTTATCAGCACAATGCTATTTACTCTTTTCCAAGTAACATGGCAGGTCTGGTTTGTTTTTGCTGATGTCCAAGTTCTACATTTCTTATAGCTGCCATAGGAAACATAACTGGAATTATCTTGTTGAAATGTCTAATATGGATCTTTTTGTGACTAGGGAGTTTTTATGGGATGGCATATGTATTGTATATGCTTTAACATCAGGACTGATGAGTGGGTAAGTTACCTACTAAAATTGGATTAAATGAGAGATCAAATTCTGTCTTCATGTATTGATAAAATATGAGCACACTTGATTGAAAATGGTCAAGCTGCTGCCACAGATTTCATCAAACTGAGGAAAAATGTCATATCATGTAAAATCTGCGGATTCAGTTCGCAATATAGATGTTTCTGAGTGATGTTTTTTCTCTGTAGATAAACTAGAAGAAGTACGCAGAGTTCCAAGTCATTATTCAGTCCCAAGCAGGTAAATACAATTTACTGTATTTGCTGTTGCTACTGCCAACTATATATAATAGCAATGCAAAAATAAAATCTTATTATTATTATTATTATTATTATTATTATTATTATTATTCTGGCTCTCTTGGGTGGAAGCTTTAATCTGATGAGGTTTACAAATCCATATAATAAAGGCATTTTTCAAAACGTTAAGGAGTTTTTTGCAGTAAAAGACTTGTAGCACTGATGAATGTTTTGCAGTAAAGAGTTTTTTTACTGTGCAATACATTGCATGATTGCTCACTTCATCACATTGCTGTAGACCCTAAGTCTGTGAAGACACTTGCATATATTCCTTGTTTGGTTATATAGAGGCCTCTAGTTATCCTATAGGGGAATACATGGGTGTTGAATTCCCATTAAACTTGTTGATGCAGGATTTAGCTTTCAGGTGTTACTTTTTAGTTTAGCTAATATGTAGCCAACCACCTTTAATAAAAAGATAGGTTCGGTACAACAATACTTGTATATATTTTGCTTGAAAGTAATAAATGATGGATAAAATTATGTGCCCTGGCCACTTGGCATTTTCAAAACCAGAATATTAATTGGCCTTTTATCAAAAAGGGAAATCTAAGATATATTGGGGTATTTATTTTTCTGAAAATTTGCTATTTGAAATTCTTCTATGAATTTGATCAGAAGGTATTATTTAGACACTATTGTCTGCCTACTTTTTCACAAGTAGTCAAAATGAATTGCAGTACGACTATCAAAATAAAGAAATTCGGAAAGAGACTTATATATCATAAAATTAGAGTTCATACGTACCTGCAATAATATAATTCTGAAGGCACTTATTAGGATATTTTGTCCATCGCCTGCTGGAAGGGACTGCCATTGTGATTTTGAGATCTGAAATGATATGCTTGTGGAATTTTGTGTACATTGATTCGATGTGTAATCACATTAATGCTTATCATTGGCATGAATGATCTCATTTAAGAGTGTAAACAACGAATCAAAACAACTCTCAAACTATTTGAGAAATACTCGAAATCGACTTGAGATTAATTGAGTTGAGCTCAAACTTGAGTTATTCGAGTAATTGAGCAAACCAAATTTCAGTATTAAAATACTGAGCTTGTGAGACTCATAAGCCTAATAAAGTTTAGACAAAATTTATCTTTTGAATATGTTATATTTACGATATTATTCAGCTGAACATGATCAATTTATGCCTAATCGAACTTATTCAAATCGAATTTCAATTTACAAGAAATTCACAAAAAAAAAAAAGTCTAATCAAGTTAACTTCGAATTTCGAGTTTTAAAATCGACTTTGAGCTTAAACCTGATAGAATTTAGCTTGGTTAGTCTCATATATATATATATATAGACACACACACACTTTTTAACCAGTCTAGCTTTAGCTTATAGCTGTTTGGATTTTCAACTTTATACTTTAAGTTAAACTAAAATGTAAAATATTTTGGAGAAAAGAGATTAATTTGACAAATTATGTTTTCAAATATTTCAAAATTTTCTTAAAACATAAAATATTTCATTGTTGTTGATTCCTGACTTTGAATTCATATTATTCCTTTATTTCATATTAAATGTTTTATTTAACAGTCATAATTCAGAGCCTATAATTTGTTGGCTTAATGATACGGACCTCAATCCACATTTATTAGCTTTATATCATTTTGCTTTTTTTTTTTTTAAAAAAAAAATCATAGAAGATTCACAACGATAATTTCTCTCCACAAAAATTGTCTAAATATTTATCAACCATTAAGGCCATCCATAATAGGGATGAATGAAGCATGTAACACCTTTCATTCAATCCCACTATCAGATCCCCGCTTATCATGGGAATAAAATAGATTAAACCCCTTATTCTACGTGTCCACTATGACACCCCCCCACTTATCATGGGAATAAAATAGATTAAACCCTTTATTCTACGTGTAATCACTATTATACGCAAAAGAGGGGTAATCTTATCTGCAAAAAAACTGCCTTGCAAGTTTTTTTTTTAAATAACTTAAATCAAATAACCTTTATGTTTTAATATCAAATAATATTTAAATAATGTAATAGTTATATTAATTAAATAAAATAAGTGTTGAGTATTTATTTAATATTTAATTATTTTTCGAAAATAATAATGTAAAGAGTTAGAAAAATATATATTATTTTTAAAAAATTAATATTTTTTCATAAAATTAAAAAAATTCAAGAAAATAAATTATTTTTCAAAATTAATAAATTATTTTTCAAAATAATGATATAATTTTTTAGAAAATAAATTTGTTTATTTATTAGGTATGTTTTGTAAATTATTAACATAAATAGGTGATTTGATTATGGATCCATGCTATTATATTTTTTAGAGTATAATTTATAGTGAAAAATAGTGTAATGAACATGAGAATAATAAAATAATGACATGACATATGAATTATATTTTATGAACGTAAACCATTGTGGATATTCAATGTTGCACAATTTATCATTTTGCAACTTTTCTTTTTAAAGTTATTTTGATCATAGGATCAATTTTTCAACGTCAATATTCATATTAGAATCACCCTCAACAAAAATGGAAACCAACTTTAACTATCATTGGTATACGAAGCAAAGATATTCTATACCTAGTTTGAAGAGGCAATTAGCTGATAGTGGTGGTGTGACGAGAATTGATAATTGGAAGAGAATTTGTCAATTTTTAATAAGTTTCATAGATTTAGATTGAAGAGGGAAAAAAAAAAAAAAAGGAGTGATTGACAAAGTAGAAGATAAAATTGGAAACAAGAGTCATCAATTTTCAGTATGTTTATGGTGACAAAACTTTTTACTTATTTTTTTTTTATTATAGTCGTAATTATCCCAAAAAATTAACGCGATCACTTATAAAAGCTCAAAATCTCCGTGTTTCCTAAAATTATAGGGTTACATAGTAATTTTAGATCTTGGTGTTGAAATGGTCACGTAGTTAATTCTCTTGTATTTGAATGTTTACCAAACACACTTACACTTCATTTGTTTCTCGCAAAAAATATTTTATAGGAAAATATTTTTCACATTTTTCTTTATGATTAAAGGAAAAACTAAGTTATTTTTTAGAAAAACAACTTCTCATTTTAAAAATAAAAAGTCATTTTTCGAATTTTGATAAATCTATCCAAATAAAAAATAAATCACATAAACATATAAATTTATTATCATTTATCATCTTTAATTACTGACATCATAGACTAGAGGTGATTGCCAGTGATAGGTTAAATCTATAAAAAAAAATTTTTTAATATATTTTTTTATATTAATAATAAATAGTATAAATATAAAAGATTTGTAATCTAAATTTTATTATAATTTTATAAATAAAAAACTAATTATTTTTACAGTGTATTCTAAATATAAAAAATATGTTCAAAAAATATTTTTTTCAAAAAGTATTTTTCTTAGATAAGTTATTTTTCGTATAATAAAAAGAGTCTTAATCTCGTTATTGATAATAAATGTAATGAATATTATATATATATATATATATATATATATATATATATATATATTGTATTAATATAAAAATATTTTAAAAAAATGAATTTCAATTAACATATAAATTATCCAAAAATATCCTTAAAAAAAGCAAAGTTCAAACATAATTTCGGCCTTTGTTTTATGGGCTTTACAATTAAAGCGTGGAAAACTTAGGATGAAGCCTGTAGAAGGTTACGGAAACTTATGGTATGTCCAATTATTTTTAGAAAAGAGAATTCCAGAAACCCCCAGAGTTTTTTTTCCTTCCCTTGTCGGATGAGTGATATCCAGAATTCTCTTCTTTTTACGATATATAGGACGCGCACTTGTAGTAAAGACCAACAGCTTAAAGTTTAAGTCAGCTTGCAACAATTTGCTCATTACATTTCCAAGATCATTTACATATCCAAAAAAAATGTCATCTTTGATTCCTAGAGTGGTCGGCAGCCGAAAAACCAACGTCTTCGATCCATTCTCTCTAGACATTTGGGATCCTTTCGACGGCCTTTTCACCTCTGCACTATCAAGCGTACCCGCCTCCTTACCGGTCCGCGAAACTTCAGCTTGTGTTAACGCGAAAATTGACTGGAAAGAAACCCCAGAAGCTCACATTTTCAAAGCTGACGTTCCTGGGCTCAAGAAAGATGAAGTGAAAGTTGAAGTGGAAGAAGGCAGGATTCTTCAGATTAGTGGGGAGAGGAGCAAAGAGCAAGAGGAGAAGAACGATAAGTGGCATCGCGTGGAGAGGAGCAGCGGTAAGTTCTTGAGGAGGTTCAGGTTGCCTGAGAATGCTAAGGTGGACGAGGTGAAAGCAAGCTTGGATAATGGTGTGCTTACTGTGACTGTACCTAAGGAGGAGGAGGAGAAGAAACCTGGGGTCAAGTCTGTTCAAATTTCGGGCTAATTAAGCGAAGTTGTGGTCTTTTTTCACAAGTCAACCTGCTTAAAACCAATTGTTTCCTAATGAAAGTTGTTTTCTTTCGCTTCTTTCAAATGAATGGAATGAAGTTGTTTGTGTTTTCTGTGTGTGAAAAGATCTGAATTTAAGCAGATTGAAGCTTTGTAACTATGTTTGAAGTAATCATTAAAAGTGTGTTCTCATAATGATAATAATAATAACAATACACACAATATGGAATTTTGGTTGGTAGTAGATAAGGAATATATTTTTTGTAACGCAATAAGGATTTAATATATTATTTGTAGACTAACCTATGAACTCTTTTTTAAGTATAAACTGGAAAAAAAATCTAAATTAGTGAGAGAATTTTTTAAAAATTTGTGATAAAAATTCATGATTTGATCAATGTGCAGTTTGGAGAATTTTATTTTATCATCGTGAATAACGTGTTGGAATTGTATTTAAGAATTATTTATGATTTAATTTTTAAGTCCTCTTTTCCCCTAGTATTGATTGGAAGAAATATTTTACATACTAAAACAGATTATTTTACAAGAACTGGCATTTTGTATATGCACGTACTTGAATTTCTATCGGACTGACTCTAATGCGATTTTCCATGTCGAAAATGTGATCACAAAATCCATTTGATAAATTAAGAGCGGTTTTAGTTCATATTGAATTCGTTGTTATTTTTCGATTATGTGAATTTTTGATGCACCCTTTTCATCACTATCCCTCCTAAACGTCCTCCTGATTTCAGAAGATCATCTTAGATGGTGCCAAGATATATATATATATATATATAGCTGAAAATTGAACTTCTGCAAGTACATCAGTTGAATGATGAACAGTGAAGTCTTGATGTTGCCGTAACAAGGTTTATTTGGTGAGCTATGGTGTTTTAGATGTCATTCTCACTATTTAGTGAGTTATTATTACTACCAATTATTTTAATTGTAAAATTGTATTCGGGCAAGGCTCCATTTATTTTTCTTCCTTTTTTGTGCATCAAAAGATTATTCTAAGGCTAGAATGTGATGAAGTCTTTCTAAATGCAAACCATCAATGAATCATGCACTTTTGAGAATCTTGGATTTCAAGCATTAGAAATTAAGGATCCATTTGGTTCAATGTTTTTAGTTTTTGTTTTTTTTTTTTAATTTTTTAAATATATTTCATTATAAAAGATAATAAAAAAATATACTTGATAAACATTTTTATTTTTTTTTTGGTTGGTGTTACGTGATTAAATCGCTCTTATAGGAGCCACGATTATTAGTTAGTAAGTTAGTAGATTACAACCCATATCAAACGCCTGAATTGTTAATATGATTATAAACCTAAAAAGAGCACAATTTACATTTTAAAGGGATTGAATTTGGGACACGTAAGGTCCATGTGCATTACCCTTACCACCAAAGTAAGGGGTCATTTGCTTGATAAATATTTACTTTTATGAAATAAATTATTAAAATATGCTATTAGGTACAAGTGATAAATTGGTCAAGTCATATCAAAATTTGATATCATAATTTTTTTGTTTCAGATAGGGGGAATTAGATCAAGTTAGCAGCACGATGTACATAAAAAAATTTGAGTCATTTTAAAAATTTAGGATTAAATCACTCATAATTTTATTTTTAAAATAAATTTTAAATATTTTAAATAATTTAAATTAGATTAAGGTTAGAAAATTTCAAATTAATTCATAGATTAAATCGGATAAGACTAGATTGGAATTAAATCATTTTAAATCAATTTTAATTTCATATAAGGTGAAATTATTTTTCGATTGAATTGAATAAAAAATTGATGCATCTATTATTAAGTTAATAGCTCAATAGTCAAGAGGTTACTTATATGAGAGTTGAAATCTTTGATATTGCTTTTTCTCTTTATGAGTAGACATTTGCTTTTTTTTTTTTTATACGAGCTAAAATCAGAAGGAGCATTTTAGCATTTCCTTAGTTCGAATTTAAGGTCTTCTTCTTATATCTTTAAGAGTGACTATAGAGCAGTCTAATTTAAAATTAAAAAATTTCGAATATCAAATGGAAAATCGGGGGTTTATAAATTGAAGAAATTGAAATTCATGCTCATAACATCAACTCTAAAAGTAACTAGATTATACTAGTTGATTGATTACTTTTATCATATTCTTAAATATTATCTTTTGTTTTTTTTTTTAAAAAAAATTTTGGAATAGCTTTAAAAAAGCAAAGTGAATGAACAAGAGCTATGTACCAATGAGGATGAAATGCGTAACTCAAGGTAGAATATGAATGACCCATTCATTGATGAAGATGATCATTTACTAGTAGGAAAAGAAAAATTATAAATGTTGAATGAGATGCGACAAACTTTATTCTTCCTTTCAATAATAGACATATGGTGTCGTCAACAAGGGAAAAGTAGAATTAATGAACTCGTGTTCCCATGGTAAGGAAGATGTTATAGAAGCTCATAGAAGACAACCATCTACTACTCTCTCAATTATCTGCATATTTTATACTGAGCTAATAATATGCAATGGGAGGCAAAGGTAAAAGAGGGTGAATCATTGAAGGTCGAGAAGTCTCTCCTACATGTAGAGTTGAACATGACATGGCTCCACCAGAAGTCTCTCGTGATTGCTTTTAATTCACTTTTAACTTTTATGTCCTCACTTGAAGGAGCTAGAATTCTCCTCTTTAGTGTTATATATGGAGCACCTACCATTGTGGATTTGCTACGGCTTTAAAACAAGTTCTTTTTGCAAGATTTTGTTTGTGTTTCAATTTGTTGTTCCATTAAGTTTTAAAAAATGTCGCTCATTCCTAGATTAACAAGCAATGTATTTGATCCATTTTCCCTGGACATATGGGATCCCTTTGGTGGATTCTTCAACTTTGCACTCTTAGATGTGCCTTCCTCAGACCGAGAGACTTCAGCTTTCATTAACACAAGAATCGATTGGAAAGAGACCCCAGAAGCTCACGTTTTCAAAGCTGATGTTCCTGGGCTCAGGAAAGAGGAAGTGAAAGTTGAGGTTGAAGAAGGCAGAATTCTTCAGATTAGTGGAGAAAGGAGCAAAGAGAAAGAGGAGAAGAATGACACATGGCATCGTGTTGAGAGAAGCAGCGGTAAGTTTTTGCGTCGGTTTAGGCTGCCTGAGAATGCTAAGATGGATCAGGTGAAAGCAAGTTTGGAGAACGGTGTGCTGACTGTGACCGTTCCTAAGGAGGAAATAAAGAAGCCTGAGGTGAAGGCAATTGATATCTCTGGCTAAGCTAATTATGAACTTATAATGATCTTACAATGCAGCAGCGTTGGAGTTTGAGTTTTCTCAAATAAATGGGTGTGAGAGATGTTTTGTTCCAGTGTTTGTGATTTCTGTACTGTATGAATTTCTTTTTCATAATTAAAGGTTAAAATTAGTGAAAAATTTCAATGGGTTCTGCATTTCTGCATTTCTTGGACTTTTTATTTGCTAGGTTCAAAAAATTTGGCTGATGCATCAAGCCTAAATCCATGAACTGAGTTATATTCCTGGACCGCAAAGAATTACTTTTGTTTTCTTTTCTCAAGTAAGCAATTCTAGCAACTTATGATCTTATATATATATCAACTATACACCAAATTAAAAAAAATAATAGATCATCTATATTGATTATTGAGCATCGACCGGCCCTATTGTTCAGCTTCTATTATATGGTTTCTGGGTCAGTTGGTGTATAATGGTAGTCAATGAATACACATGTTTTGCATATATTCCATACGTCCCAATTCTGTAAATATTCTTGTAATGTAAATGGTTTGTTATTTATCATGAAGTTGGTTTCAGTGTCTATATATACTAATGCATCTAGGTATATCTACAAGTCCTACCATGTGACTTCTAATGAATGCTCTCTCTATTTCTCGTCTTATTTGACAAAATCATTTTTATTGTTTTCGATTCTGTAAATGTAAATCACTTTTGATGTATTATGCTATTTTTTTTTTTTTAATTTAACGAATGTTCTTCTTGTTCTCCTTTCACACTGAAATGCATGAAAAACGTCTTATAGACTTGACTTGTACTACTAGCTAAAACCCCTGTACTAAGATTCTAATGCATAATTCCTGATTCCTAATTTTTCATGAATGAATTTATGAACAAATAATTTAAGTATACGAAAAACTTATTGTGGTCTTCTCATTATCCTTTGATAAAAATAATTTAATAAACTAATATTATAAGATTTTCTTTTTAGACAAATAGAAATATGTATGTATATACACAATTTATTTGTTCTTAACCAATTATTTTTCTCTTTTGCATTTTGTTTAAGATAATTTCTTATACACACAAATGGCTGTTTTCTCATGTTAAACTCATATGATAATAGATATGGTTAGCGTGATTTGTATATTTTTAATAATATGTAGATACTGCAACTAGTTCAACTACATATTTAACTACTAATTTTATTAATATATATATATATATGAGCAGTAGAATGAACTTGGCTTTTAAGATAAAATAGTAACCACTAGTATAGATGATTATTTTTTATATTAATATCATTAACTTTCTTTTTAGATGGCTAGAAAAAGTATTACAATGAATTGTTTGGATGTTACTATAGATACGACTGTTTGGTCGGATGAACATCATATTATGATATTTACATTTGAGCGATCCAACAAGATCAACATTCTGGTTCTAGCTTTGAAAAAAAGGGTTGGCTATAGATTGTAAAAAGTTTCACAAGTGAGACGGGATGCGTATACACTAGAGCATAATTGAAAAATAGGTGAAATGAGGCTAGACGCCAATGAAAAATGTGAAAATAGTTGATTGGAGGTGATAAGACATAAAAGTGTGTATTTAATTGTGGTGAATCTCCTATTTTGTGCTTAATTTCTATTTTTAATTGAATTTTATATTAAAGAAATTTAAATGTGATATTTCAGATGTATTAAGATTGAAAAATGGAGATTAGACATCAATTTATAAGATTATTCAATTTTGGGCTAAAAAGAGGCGAAGTGCAGCTTGTGGCAGAAGATTTGTTGAGATAGGGTGCGGGCGTGGCTTACCAATCCAAGGTTGACAAATTTAGAAGAAGAAGGAGTTACTTTTTAGCTTTATTTTCATAATAAATCCTTTCCCATTTAGGATATTTGGTTTAAAAGATTTACTCTAGTTTGAGATCTTCCTTTGATAGAAACTGATTCGTCTAGGGATTTTGAAAGATTTTTGAGAAATATTGTAGTACTATAAATAAGAGTCTTTTATCTTGTATGGGAGAAGTGCAAAAATGTGGAATGTAAAGGGGAAAGGAAAACGAACCTCAATTGGAGATAATATTCTCTTCCATTGTAAACTATGAGTTTATTTCTTTTTCTTCTTCTTTTTAGTTTTCTTTTCTTATTCATGAGCTAATTTTCTTGTAGTTAAGGCTATGAGAAGCCTTTTCACAATAATGAATTAATTTTATTTCATTTAATCAATATATTTTTATTTTTATATTGTCCATGAATTATTGTACTTAATGCTATTGAGAAATTGACCACCTCTTGATTGATTTATTTTATGTGAATCAATTGGAAAAGAATTTTGCATAATTGATCAAATAATTCATGGTGTGAATTGAATGGTATATAGGAATATATATACATGATTCATTTGATTTTACATGTTTTTCACAAAGATTAATGCGCTTTTTATCTCGAGCACTCCATAGAGGGATCTAAGAATTACTTGATAAAAGTATGAGTAATATATCTAGGGAGGGAATATTAAACAATTTTAGGAAAAATCTCAGCTTGTGAAAATAATAAATTATCTTGGTTAAATTTAATAAATTGAAATCTATTGGAGTGATAGGTGGATCAATAATCTTAACTCTTTAAATTTGATTGTTGCAACTTTAACTAATTATTGCTTTCCTTTTATTTACTTTTATTCTTTAAATTTTTGTATTTTATTTATTTTAAATTTTAGTAGGTTAATTATTCTCTTAAATTCAATTATTTAAATAATCATAAGTTAATTATAATTTTAGTACTTATTTTATTAAATTCTTGTGGAAATGATATCTTTTTACTACTTGATAACTAATGCACTTACTAGAATCATTTAAATTTTAGTTATCAAGTTTTTGAAGCCGTTGCTGGAGATGTAATTCTAAAATAATATTAGAACTTGTTAATCTTTGTTAATTTGGATTTTTCTATTTTTTATTTAGCTTTTTAATTGTTGCTTGTTCAGGTTGATTGATGCATGACATGCACTAATGATAAGAAAACAGTGGAACTTGATCCTGAAATAGAAATAACTTTCCATATATGCCGAAGGGCTAACAAAGGTAAAGAGTAAGAGCAAGCTCAAATCAAAATAGTGGATCCAACAAATGCCAATAAGACTTTTTTGGACTATGCTTGTCCAACAATTGATGTAGCTACTTCTAGCATAAGTAAGTCGACAATCCAAACCAATAATTTTGAAATCAAATTGACAATCATCCAGATGATTCAAACCAGTATCCAATTTATTGGGCTACCAAATGATAATCCTAGAGATTAGTGACACCTTCAAGCATGATAAAGCTGATCGTAGGAGGACATGGAGTACATAATGTTGATTCTTTTACTGTTTTATATGCGCAAATTGTTTCTTTGAATAACAAATTAAATAATATTGGTGCTACAACAATGAATATTTCTCATGAAAGTGCTAATTTTATTTCTCATGATGGTATGTCAAATTTCAATCCTTATTCAAATATATACAATCTGGGGTGGATGATCCATCCAAAGTTTTCTTGGAGTAACAACCAACCAAACACACCCCTTGGATTTTAATAACAACCACCACAAGAAAATAGGAGAAATTTAGAGGATTTAATTACTATGTTCATTACTATAGTTGAACTAAGGTTTCAAAAACATGAGACATCTATTAGGAACTTAGAAGTAAAAGTGGGACAGTTGGTTAACATGATGTCCAAAATAAGAGAAGGTTAGTTCCTCAACAATATCAAGAACAATCCAAAAGAACAAGTAAATACTATCACTATAAAGATGAAGGAATAATTGGAGAAATTGGAGAAGATGCGAGACAAAAGAAGGAGGAGAATGACAAAGTTGATGACTCATCCATGGAACCCACATAGAGTACACCTAAACTTAATTTAAATGCTATTTAACTTCCTCTTCCATATCCTTAAAGAGTTTTAAAAGCTAACTTAGATAAATAATTTGAGAAATTTTCAAGAAAAAACCACTTTTAGTTGCCTATATGGAATATTTACACTTGGAAAATGTCATTCTAGTTATGTAATGCATCGACGACATTTCAGGGTTGCATGATATCTTTGTTTAGTGATTTCATTGATAATTTCATGGAAGTATTCATGGATGATTTCTCCATTTATGGATCATCATTTGACGCATGCATAATTTAGAAAAAAGTACTTCAAAGGTGTGAAGAGTCTAACCTTATTTTGAATTGGGAAAAATGTCATTTTATGGTTCAAGAAGGGATAGTTTTAAGGCATAAAATGTCATCTCAAGGCATTGAGGTAGATAAGGCTAAGGTGGAACTAATTGAAAAAATTTCTCCACCTAAATCTTTAAAAGAAGTTAGGGGTTTTCTTGGTCATGCAGGTTTTTATACAAGATTCATTAAGGATTTTTCTAAAATAGCTAAACCTTTGAAAAATCTGTTGGTAAAAGATGTACTATTTGAATTTGATGATAATTATTTATATGCATTGAGGAAAAATTGATTTAAGCCCTCATTGTTTCAACTCATGTATAAGATCTTCCCTTTGAAATCATGTGCGATGCAAGTAATGATGCTTTAGGAACGGTCTTAGGGCAAAGAAAAGATAATAAATTTCATACCATATATTATTCAAGTAGGACAATGAATGACACACAAAGAAATTATTCCACTATTGAGAAAGAATTACTTGTAGTAATATTTGCTATTAAAAAATTTTGATCTTATTTGCTCTTGTCTAAAGTCACTGCATTTTCTGATCATTCCGCTTTGAGATATTTACCTCTTAAAAAGGATGCACAACCTAGGTTATTGAGATGAATGTTATTTCTACAAGAATTTGGCCTCAAAATCAAAGATAAAAAGGATAGTGAAAATTCAGTGGCTGATAATCTATCAAGGCTCGATGAAAATAATATAGAAAATATACATGATTTTCCATTACACAGCGAATTTCCCGATGAGCAATTGTATGTTGTTTAACACTAACAAAAAACCTTCGATTACTGATTTTGCTAATTTTTTGGTAGGGAAAGTAGTGCCGTCTCACTTCACATATCAACAAAAGAACAAATTTTCTCCTATGTAAAACACTACTTGTGGGATAAACCTTACCTCTACAAAATTTATGGAAATGATAAAATGATGTGTTATCGAGGGTGAAATCCAAAGTATACTATGTTTTTTCCATGATAAGGAAGTGGGAGGTCATCATGGATCATCAAGAATAGCTGCAAAAATTCTTCAAAGTGGTTTTTATTGGCCTACACTCTTCAAAGATGTTCATTCTTATGTAAGTGCTTGTGATCATTGCCAACAAACAGGTAATATCTCCCGACGCCATGAGATGCCTTTAAGCAATATACTTGTTTGTGAAATTTTTTATGTATAAGTCATTGATTTTATGGGACGTTTTTCTAAATTTGTCAATAATTCTTGTATACTTGTGGTTGTGGATTATGTGAGTAAATGAGTGGAAGCTTGTGCATATCCAAGTAATAATGCTTGGGGTAGTTGTCAAATTTCTAAAAATATTCATATTCATCTGTTTTGGCACACCTAGAGCTATCATAAGTGATGGGGAAAACATTTTTGTAATAAACAATTTGAGCAATTGTTGAACAAATATTGTGTTACACACATAATTGCTACCCCTTGCCACCCTCAAACTAATGGACAAGTAAAGGTTTCTAATCGAGAAATAAAACAAATTTTAGAAAAGATTGTTACTACATTTAGGAAAGATTGGTCTTTGAAATTAGATGATACATTATAGGCCTACTGCACCGCTTTGAAAACCCCAATTGGTATGTCTCCATATCGATTATGTTTTGGTAAAGCTTGTCACTTATCGGTGGAATTAAGACATAAACCTTATTGGGCAATAAAACTTTGAATTTTGATTTGGGAAATGCAGGTGATAAAAGGAAATTCCAATTCAATGAATTCAAAGAATGGAGAAATTTCACATATGAGAATGCCTAAATTTACAAAGAAAGAACCAAGGTATGGCATGATGCACATATTGTGTTGGACTAGGTTGATCAAACCTAAGTCAAAGGTCTCTTTTGATATTGACAATGAAGATTGATAAGTTCTAACATCTTGTTTAAGTATTATCTTTGCAGTTTTTAAGATAGGTTTACATTGAAAGTTAGATGGAAGCATAAATCTCAAACATTGAGTAAGGCATACCAATTCACGGTCAAGAACTTGAAAATCGCGATTGCGACCTTACAATAAAAATGGATGAACTTGAACCAGACAAATTTGCTAAGCAAATCGCAACTGTGACCTTGCCAAGAAATACATGATTGTCATACAGTCTGATTCGCAATGACTTTCGTCTTTCCAGTCACGACCATGACTTTTGTAGCTACACGGAAGGAATTCAGTGCCAACCAAAACTTTTCAGGTGCCCAAGATAACCGTTAACATATGAAAATTCATGAGGGAGAAAAAGCTTTCACGCTCTCATTACCAAACAGAATGATTTGCGGTCAGTGTTGAGTCCAAGAAGAGTTTTGATCGCTACAACGACTTTTGGGTTGATTGAATGAACACAACGACTATTTTTCTTAGAAGACCAATAACAACATGTCATGTGGACTAGCCGTTAGATACAAACATAGTTCTCAACAATGATTTCAGTCTTTCTAGTGTAAAGTAGAAATTCGTGACTGCAAAATATTAGTCGCGATCACGAAACTAGTTTGGTAGACATTTAATGCAAAATCTGCCTAACTTATCTTAGAGATTTAGATATAGTTTCTTTGTAACATCTCTTTGGTGGTTATTGCCTATAAACACTCTATCAAACAAATATGAATGCAAGAGAATATCATTGAATATAGCCAAACTCTTATAATTTTGCTTCTCAACCTTTTATTCTTTGTATGTGAGTTAATATTGTAGGGTGTGAGAATTAAACACCATTGTAATTGGGTTTGAGAGTTAGTTTAGTTGTCAAAGCTCTTATATTAGGTTAAATGTGAGCCTTTGTAAAAACACTTGAGTGAGGTTTTTATGTGAGCCTTAAAACACAAGTTGTACGGTTGTGTGTGAGCTATTAAAACAGAGTGTACAAGTTTGGTGTGAGCTTGGAAACACCATTTAGAGTTACTAGAACACCCAATTATGAAGAATTGAAGAGTGGATCTAGGGTTCATTAACACCCGAACCGTTATAAAAAATTGAGTGTTCATTCCTTCTCCTTCTCCTTCAATCTCTCAAATTCATTATCTTCCCTCCAAATTTTTAAATTTCCACTAATTCAACCCCCTTTCTTGGTGCTCAAGGGTCAACACATTGCAAAGAAAGACTTCTAAGAAGGTGATAAAGTTCTTTTTTTCAACTCTCATTTCAAATTATTTCCCTGATTGTTATTATTTTTTTCTTTTTTCAGCGTATTATTTTTATTTAAAAAAACCCAAGAAGCAGAAACACTATTCAATTCCATCAAACCCATACACCTCCGTCTTTCATATTTTTTAATCATCACCATGGTGAGACTGAAACAAATTGCCAAACGAACCAAAACCCTGATCACCGAGGCTCATTCATGCTAATGTTCTCGAATCGACAATGGTAAATCCATTTTGCCTCCTTCCAACCTCAATGCTTGGTGGACATTTGGAGTTCAAAACTAAAAAGGGCTAACACATATATGAACAAGTTTGCACCCGTAAAATCATTCCTTGTAAGTATGTCTACTACCTCACTCTTGATTCCTTATTTGTCAAGGACCAATTTGATCAATTAATTGCAAATTTTGATTGCCTTACTTTGGGATACAATGCCCTGCATACATTGAACTAACTAGAAAATTCTATGCCACATTTTAATTCACAACACCTACTATTCTCACTTTAAAAATTATTCAATTTTGATTGTTAGGGAAGCAATTTGCTATGTCCATTATTGAATTTCATATTGCTTTTGGGTTTGTTAATGGAGCATTTGCACAAACCATTGCATATCATAACTCTAGTTGTAATTTTAGTGATGAGTTTCAACCATATTCTTTATGGAAGTCATTATCTATGGATACTACTGGTTATGACCCAAGTCAATCCAAAAGTTCCTTTCTTCATGACCCAATTCTTATCTAATATTTCCTTGCCTTTAATTTTTTGGGTCCAATAGATAATTTCTGGACTCTAAGCAAAATTGAATTCCATTTTCTGTGGTGTATGCTAAATAATGTCAAAGTTAATTTGGGATCATGGTTAGCCACCCCATTTCACACCATAGCTAGAAAAAATAGACCATTAATTCTTGGGTCCTATATAACTCATATTGCTCTAAATTTGAAATTGTTTTGATATTAATTCAACTAATATGCATGTGGCTTGTGCAATTGAACCTTTGGATATGGGTTGTTTGGAACGCATGGGAGTTATTGTGAAGTGAAATGGTGTTTTTAGTTTTGTAGCTTCAGGACCTTCCTTTACACCATTAGTGTGCCACCAATAGCGCTCTCGCACTTCCATTACTGAAGATGACATCAGTTTAAAGGATCATCCCTCCACATCCGCGACACCTTAATTGGCTAACATTGATGCTTGGAGCACCGCATGTATAAGATGGATTAAAATTTTGTTGCTTACTTTGACTTTGTGGGGTTTCAGCCACCGTTTCCATCATCACCATAGTCTGCTACCTTAATTTTAGGGGAGTTTTTCTTTGCTTCTTTTTTTTTTTTCCAATTTTTATTTCTTGTTAAGTTCTTTTTATTTCTTTCTTTTTTCTACATTAGGGACAATGTATCTTCTAAAGTTTTTATTTTATTATTTATGCAAATAATTTTATTTTAACTAATAATTATTGATTATGTAAGAGTCAATAAGTACTCTAAAAACTACATCACGATGAAGTTAAATAATTTAAAGTCTATATTATGATAATTAATTAGTTTTAAGAAGAATATGAACAACAATACTTCAAAACTCTGCAGTTAAGTATGCTGATTATGAAGAAAATCAAAGATAGGTGACCACTAGGAAACATTTCGATCCTAGAAATGAAGAAATTCAAAGATGACTAGTATCATCTATGTACTATTATTACAAAATATAAATTATCACAATATACATCTTAAGATAAAGTTGTTTTGATGAATATTGTGACAAATCGATTTTATCATGATATATTTATGGTAATAAATTTAATATATATTGTGGCAATATATTAGCCTTAAAATCATCAATTAATGCACTAGATGAACCCATATAAATTATATCATCCACATAAAGTCAAAGTATAAGATAATCAGTACCTTGCCTCTTCAAGTGTATGTTCATTATTACTTCTCACAAACCCATTTGAGCAAAATTGAGCATCTATGTTGCTATATCATGTCTTTAGTGCATGCTTTAACCCATATAGAGCCTTTTTCAACTTGTAAACTTTGTTCTTTGCACTTTGCAACTAATAATAAATCCTTCAGGTTGAGTGACATAAACTTCCTTTAGTAGTTCTCCATTCAAAAAAGCAGATTTGGCATTAAACTGATACAAAGTCAACTTCGTATGAGTAGCAAAAGCCAAGAAAGTTCTTATAGTTTTAGACTTTGCAACTGCAGAGAATGTGTCTGCATATTCTACACCATATGTTTGTGCATATCCCTTCACCACCAACCTTTCTTTATGTCATTCAGTACTCCCATCAACATGATACTTAGATTTGAATACCTATTTTATCCCAATTGCATTCTTCCCTTTAGGTAAGTCCACCAACTCCCATGTCTCATTCTTGTTGATTATTAACCCATTCTTATTTTTTAACCGCTTTTTTGAAATTAGTTGGCTCGGCAACAAACATGGCTTGAATGTTTGCGTATATCTCCCTCAATGATCTAAACTTCCTTGGTGGGGGTTTCATCTGAGGATGGTTGAGAAAAAGTAGAATTTTTGCTACTTGATGGAGATGACAAAGAAAATGGTGTCGAACTTGGATAGCTTGTGGGCGTTTGATTTGCTGCATCAGTTGGTGATTCTACACTTCCAGCTGCAATTTTAATTTCTACAGCATCTTTATTTTCACTCCAATTCTAGCTAGCCTGTTCATCAAACATAACATTCCTGCTCACAATTACTTTGCCATTAACAGGGTTGTATAACCTTTACGCTTTGGATTGAGAGCAATAACCAACAAAAATACTTTCGATAGATTTTTCATCAAGTTTACTACGTTTATGAGAATCTACCAAAGCATAGGCAATTCAATTAAAAATTTTCAAGTGGCATACCTATGGTCTTCTACCATTCCAAGTGTTTGATTCATAATAGACTTTGTTGGTGATAAATTCAATAAATAGACCACCGTGGCAACTGCTTCTATTATCAAGAAGTCCTTTGGCTTTTAACAGACTCATTGCCATCTCTACAACTTTACGATTTTTTCTTTCGCCAATACTGTTTTACTCCGGAGTATAAGGTCTTGTCAGTTCTCTATGCATGCCATATTCTTTGCAAAATTTGTTAAAATCATGAGATACAGACTCACCTCCTCTATCAGCTCGTAAAGCTTTTATGCTGCTTCCATTTTTCTTTTCAACAAAAGCTTTGAATTTTTTGAAGTTTTCAAATGTTTTTTATTTGTTTTGCAGAAAATACACCCAACTCATAAGGCTACAATCATCTGTAAATAGCAAGAAATATCGACTTCCACCAAAAGATTTTGTTTTCATAAGCCCATAAAGGTCAGCATGAATACGATCAAGACACTTAGAGAGCCCGTCTAAATTTTCCTATGGGAACTCATTTTCTACTCTGTTTCCTATACATACACCCTCAACACAAATCTAAAGATTCAATTTTTGGTAGCTCAAAAACCATCTCTTTTAACTTCAACCCATTGGCATTTAGATGCCCATATCTTAAGTGCTAGATTTTAGATTCATTAGTTTCCTTCAAAACAAGAGCATGACTCTCGACACCAGAGATTTCAAGGGGAAACAACTTATTTTTAGTCATACAAACGTCCACTATTATCTGACCTATTTTTTGTCTATCTCTAATGGCAAATGAAACATCATCAAATAAGAGAGAATAACCACTACCCATGAGTTGCCCAACACTAGGAAATTATGTGACAAACTAGGAATAAAATAGACATCATAAAGAAGCTTGATTTTACCCTGACTGTTGTTTATTGCCATAATACCTTTGCCTTTAACTTACATCTACTTGTTATGACCAATTCTCACATTCAATTTGAATGATTCGTTGAGCTCGTTGAATGATGACTTTATGCTGGTCATATGATTAGAACACTTGCTATCCAAACGCCGAACTTTAGTAGGAATATTTACATCATCATGATACGCCATGAATGGCTTGACCTCTTCCTCTTCTTTTTCTTCTTCTACATAGCTTGCTTGCTTTTCCATTTTCCAGAATTCAGCCATTACATGTCCATACCTTTTGCAATAGTAACATTGGACACCACTTCTGTTGCCTCTTTGCCTTTCTGCTGATTGATTTTGATCAGCAGAAAAAAATTATTTATTCCAAATAACCAAATTATCTTTTTATATTAATAAGTCATTTCTTGAGAGAAAAATAGATTTGTCAAAATATAAAATAGTTAAATGTCAATTTATTCAAATATAAGAAGTAAAAAAAAAAAATTAATCTTACAAGTATGCATGTATACTCAATGACAGATTTATAAAATTTTTAAAGTTGAGTATATATAATATATTTTAAAATTAAAATTATTGATTAAGTATTATCCATTTATTTTTAAAAAATTTAAGATTTTTGAACATAAACGATAGATAATAATGATTTTTTAAAGGAAATAAATTGCTTAAAATACTTAAATAATAATAAATCAAAGTTAAAATTGAAAAAGAATAAAATAAATAAGTTCATATCATATAAATAATAACAATTAAAAATTAAAAACTAAGACATAAAAACAGAAGATTAAAGTAGTATAAGTGTATAATAATTAATTATTTAATTCTCATCTAATAGAAAATTTTGACAAAATACTTTCATATAAAACATAAAGGTAATTTGTTGTATTTAAAATTTAAGAATAAATAGTTAGTTAAGTCTACATTGATTAAAATTTATAATAAAATAAATATTTAAATAAAATAATAGATTAACATGTCCTAAAAAATTAAGATGGATTAAATTTATATATTATATAACATACTTTTAAAACAAAAATATAAAGAGACAATTCAATTACTTATAAAAAATAAGTTTTAGCTATTTAATTTGTATATAAAAAAGATAATAGATATTTATTATTGTATTATTTTGTAAAAAAATTATAATTATGTAAGTTTTCACTTTTGAATTATGAATTAATAATATTTTATAATAAATTATTTATCTAAATAAATTATATTTTAATTAGTTAGAATATATATATATATATATATTCAATTTCGTTAAATTTTTACATATTAAATTGAATAAAAAAATTAAATAAAATTTTATATAATTTTAATTATTTTCTCTTTTTTTGATTTAATCAAAATTTTTAAAAAAATTCAAGGATCAAAATGATCTTTTATGTATTATCAATAATCAAATATTGTTTTCAAGATAGATTTGAAAAGAAAATTGAAGTTTGAGCATTTTTTTTTTTTTTTTTTATATTTCCCTTGAAAGTAATGAATGAATTGTCAAAACCAGAATCTTAATTGTCTCCTTATGAGAAAAAGGAAATCTAAGATATATAGGGATATTTATTTTTCTCAAAATTCGCTATTTGAGATTCTTCTACGAATTTGATAAAAAAAAAAGTATTATTTGTACGCCTACTTTATATAATTTTTTGTTATTTTCCTTTTTTGGATTTAATAGAACTTTTTAATAAAATTTAAGGATAAAAATGATCTTTTATCTATTTTCAATAATCAAATATTGTTTTCAAGATAAATTTGAAAAGAAAATTAAAGTTTGGATATTTTTTTTGTTAAAAAAATGAAGTATAAAACAGATTTGAAAAACACCCTAAAGTTCAGGATTTTTTTTTTTATAATTAAGCTTAAATATTTCCCTTGAAAGTAATGAATGCTTGATATATAGGGGTATACTGGCCGCTCGGCATTGTCAAAACCAGAATCTTAATTGTCTCGTTATGAGAAAAAGGAAATCTAAGATATATAGGGGTATTTATTTTTCTAAAAATTCGCTATTTGAGATTCTTCTACGAATTTGATAAAAAAAGTATTATTTGTATGCCTACTTTTTCACATGCAAAATAAAGAAATTTCCTAAGACTTCATATGTACCTGCAATAATATAATTCTGAAGGAGCTTATTAGGATATTTTGTCCATGGCCTGCTGGAAGGGACTGCTATTGTGATTTTGAGATCAGAAATGTTATGCTTGGGGAATTTTGTGTACATTGATTCGATGTGTAATGTGTAACCACTTAATGCTTATCACTGGCATGAATGATATCTTTTCCACAAAAGAAATTGCTTGTGGTCCAGGAATATAACTCTAGTCATCGGATTTATGGTTTGATGCATCTGCTAAATTTTCAATCCAAGCAAACAAAAAGTCCCAAGATATGCAGAACCCATTGAAAGTTTGCACTAAATTTTAACCTTTTATTATGAAAAGAAATTCACACGGTACACAAATCACACACACACTGGAACACGACATCTCTCACTCCCATTTATTTGAGAAAACTCAAACTTAGACGCTGCTGCATTATAAGATGATAAGTTCATAACTCTAGTCTAGCCTGAGATATCAATTGCCTTCACCTCAGACTTCTTTATTTCCTCCTTAGGAACGGTCACAGTCAGCACACCATTCTCCAAACTTGCTTTCACCTGATCCATCTTAGCATTCTCGGGCAGCCTGAACTGACGCAAAAACTTACCAATGTTTCTCTCAACACGATGCCATATGTCATTCTTCTCCTCTTTCTCTTTGCTCCTTTCTCCACTAATCTGAAGAATTCTGCCTTCCTCAACCTCAACTTTCACTTCCTCTTTCTTGAGCCCAGGAACATCAGCTTTGAAAACGTGAGCTTCTGGGGTCTCTTTCCAATCGATTCTTGTGTTAATGAAAGCTGAAGTCTCTCGGGCTGAGGAAGGCACATCTGAGAGTGCAAAGTCGAAGAAGGGATCCCATATGTCCGGGGAAAATGGATCAAATACATTGCTTGTTAATCTAGGAATGAGCGACATTTTTGAAAACTTAATGGAACAACAAATTGAAACACAAACAAAATCTTGCAAAAAGAACTTGTTTTAAAGCCTTAGCAAATCCACAATGGTGGGTGCTCTATATATAACA
>CATIWR010508160.1:0-25163 GCA_949677035.1 Omphalea diandra | reverse complement strand
TTGTAGTAAGTTGGGTGTGAGCTTGAAAAACACCATTGACTTAGTAAAATACCCAATTGAGAGATTGGGGAATGGACGTAGGGATTGTTTTGCCCGAACCACTATAAAATCTTTGAGTCCTTACTATTCTTTCTTCTTCTCCTCATCTTTATTTTAAATTTTTATACACCAATTCAACCCCCCTTCTTGGTGCCTAGGGACAACATATTATATATTCAAAAAGAGTAGGAAGCATAGTTTTGCTTTAGGTTTATTCTAAGTGAGCAATCTGGTAGGTTTACACAACGTTGGTACCAAACAAAAAAAATATTTCTAATTCACAAATCACAAGTGCCCTATGACTACCAAAGTTATATAAAGGTCATTAAGCTAGCTTAACCTATCTTACAAACTATATTACAATCCTTTTATCACATAATTTCTTAATGGAGCATAGGGCATGGATCGTTTCATCTTTATATAGTTTAATTAAATTATTTCTCAATCTTTAAGTAGACTAATGTAAAATGATATTGATAACCTTTATCAATTTATTTTTGCACAAGCCTTCTTTTTTCTTTAGTCTAACTCATCGAAGGGACCAGACATATATTTTCATAAGTGAGTGAGGGATACATTCTTTTTAATCACATATATTTCTCTATATGATTTACTCTATATCCAACAACAATTTGTATAATCATCGGCAAAGATAATCTTAGACTGTACCAAAATATAAAATTTATCATAGAGGAATCTATGGTGATATTCAAGTAAAAGGATTAAGTTAGTAATATTGAATGAGAATTTCTTATGACAATGTATCCATCTGGTAATCTCATAGCGGGCCAGTCTAATATAATGTTTCTAAAACATGTATCTATATGTTTGACTTTGTTAGACTAGGTTGATTTAACCAAAGTCATGAACCTCTTTTGATATTGACAATAGAGATTAATGAATCCTAATACATTCATTAAGTGTTGTTTTGCATATTATAAGTTAGATTTTTTCATTGAAGTTGGATGGAGTTCAAAATCTCCAACCTTATAAAGATCACTCTAATTCACAGTATATGTATGGTAAATCGCGATAGCGAATCGATCATAAGAAAGGATGAAGTTAAGACAGAAGAAATCGCGGGCTATTTCACTGCTGCAAAACAGGCAAAGATTGTCAAGCCTTAGTCATAGAGGAATTCATGGTAAGTGTCGCGTTTGAGTCGCGACCGCGACTTTCATAGTGACAAGGAAAGGAACCAAAGCCACAACTATAGCATGCCAAGTGTCTCAAGTGTCCGTTCAAAGATCAAAAATCACGAAGGCAAAAATTTAATAGCGGTCGCAACTCAAGGAGTTGAAGTTTCTTCTTCAAACAGAGGAATTCGCGGTCTCAGTCATGCCCAAGGCATTGTAGTCTCGCGACTTTTGAGAGTGGTTAGAATACAATGGCTATATTTTTTTGGACTACTAATGGAAAGTTGACACGTGGACTAGTCATTAGACACAAATGAGTTTTTTCATTGAAATTTTTGGCTCCTCTATGGAAATTGGAAATTTGCGACTGCGAAAAAGTAGTAGCGACCGCGACTGAAGTCTGACAAGCATTTAATGCTGAATATACCTAGCTTTGTTAATAGTTTTAGTCCAACGTCTCTTTGGTGGATATGAGCTATAAATACTCCACCAAACATATGTAAATGCAAGAGAATTCATTAATTTATAACCAAACTCTTGCTAATTTGCTACTCATTCTTTCAATTCTCATTTATGTTTTTGTAATTGTTTAGTGCGAGTAATAAACACCATTGTAAGAGATTTTAGTATAAGCCTTGAAAACACTTGTAAGAGGTTTTTTATGTGGGCCTAGAAAACACAAGATGTAAAAGTTTAGTGTAAGCTTAGGAACACCTATTGAATTGAGTGAAACACCTAATTGTAGTGAGTTAGGGAATGCATATAGGGTTAGTTAACACCCAAACCACTATAAACATTTGTGTCAACTTCCTTCTTCTCCTACTCATGTTCTTAAACATATTAATCCTCCTTTTAATTTTTAAAACAACTACCAATTCAACCCCCCTTCTTGGTGTCCAAGGCCAACAAACTTAATATCCAATATTCATGATCAGTAAAACATAGTTATTAATCAAAGCACATACTAGTCTTTATTCATTATCATCCCAATAATAATCACCGACTAGGGACAATTTAAAATTAAATTCTTTATACCTAAGGAATTTACTATCAAGTCATATACTTGATGACCTTAAGTAGATTTAATTGTTCATGGAATGTATTATTTAGTTATAAACACAATATGGTAGAGATATCTAATAAAATGCAACCATGACATTATTAAAAAGTATTCATTACAATATTGGTCTAAGGCACATCACTAATACTATTGAATATTAGATCTTAGGATCTCTCATACGATAGACATAGGATTTCTTAAAACCATAATATAATTCATTTTCTTATAAAAAGTGACCCACTTTTAGATCTCATATGTGTGTACATCTATGTTTGCATTATTTTAATATGCTCTTGCACCTTGTGAATGGTGCATTGTAGTTCCACATTAGAGTGTTATTTGAGACAAATGATAGAATACCTCTCTTTTTTTTTTTTTTTTTTTGAAGTGAGGTATTCATTTTCCTATTGAACATAAATCTTAGGATCTCTCATCACCATCGATCTTTGGATTTCTTAAGACCATAATATGATTCATTTTCTTATAGAAAGTGACCCACTTTTGTACCTAGTATGCTCTTACACCTTGTGAGATATATGACGTAATTTTGCATTGGAGTCTTATTCAAGACAAATGATGGAATAGCTCACATCTCTTTTGAGGACCTTGCAACTATATTACTGTTCATCAGACATTAGAGGCGTAGGACATATGGGATAATACATTAGTAAAGCTCTAAAGTGAATAGGAGTCAACACCCTGTATGATTGGGACTATTAGGTAATAACTGAGATTTATGCAAGATACACTATCTAGTCACCTCTTTAAAGTTGAGTTTGAAACTTAGGTGCACCATCATAAGGTGTTTGGCAACTCAAGTAGTTTGGGCATGGGTCCAACCTCCAATTGATCATCTTTTATTTTTTATAGGTTTTTCTCATTAATTATTTATTACTTTATTATTAGCTTCACATATATCACAATTAATATACATCAACCCAAACAACTTAATAATGCAATGAAAAAATAAAAAATAATAAGTTCTAAACCAGAAAAATTTTGAAAAAATTGATAAACTAAGCCAAACTGATGCTATTCAGTTTTTTTTTTTTTGGATTACATATATGAATTGGATTCAATTTAAAAATTTTTAATTTTTTTGAATTTTTTATTCAATTTAAAAATTTTTAATTTTTTTTGAATTTTTTATTCAACTTAATTAGCTAGTGAAAATTTTGAGAAAATAAAAAAAAAAAATCAATGTTATCATAATTTTGTTTGCATTCTAGTATTCCTAACCTTGGTTTTTTGTCATTTGTTGTCGCACTCTCATGTCTCATCTTCTTATCTCTCAGTTTGATGATTTTGCTTTGCCACCAAAGATTCATTTTTTACCTCTTATCTTTCATTAAGCCTTTTATCTCCCCACATCTATATTTTAAGTCTCACATATGGTACCCATACAGGTGAGAAAAATCTAAACTAAGATGGTGTTTGATAAAACTGAAAATTAAGTGTTGAAAATTTAATAGCTGAATTTTAAATACTAAATGATTTAAATGTTGAAAATTTTTAATTATATTGTTGTTTGGTATAAACTAAAAAATTAAGAGTTGAATCTAATTAATCTATTTGATAATTATAATTATTGAATAGATATTAAATGAATTTTGCTTTTAAAGGATAGTTTGTTAAGTTATGAAGGGTATATAGGTCATATTAATAAAAATATTTTAGTATCTATTGGCTGAGCTTGTTAACTAATAATTTTAAGTTAAAAATTTTGACTTATTATTTTAAGAGAATTCTAATTGAACTGAATATTTTCAATAATAAATAAATAAAGTTGACAAATAAATTTTAAAAAAACTAAGTGCTTAAAATATAAATTTTAAATATTGAATTGTGTTATCAAACAGCCCCTAAGCGTGGGCTTCCTTTGGCATACTTTTCCAAGGATACAGATAATCAACTAGCCTTGGATGAAGATGGGTTTTTTTGAATTTTTCTTTATTGTTTGATTTATTTGATGATGAAGATCTTATTTTAAGTTTGCTAATTATTTCTCATATTTCAACTTTTGTTATATGATTTCTTATATTGCGACTCCAACTAATGGCATTGAAGCAAAACAAATTTGACAAATTTTATATTTTTTTAATCTCCATCTCCTTTCTTTTTATCTATCTTCTATGTGATCAATCTTTCTCTATTGTGCAACCATGATGCTCACTTGAAGATTTTTGGAAGCAAACAAACCAAAAGACCAAACTGAAAATATGATACTCAATTGGGCTTTATATTTATTAACACTAGTTTTATGCTAGTGTGATGTATGAATTTTGTGGAGTAATAAGTTTTAATTAAAATGGTATTATTACTTGAGTAATATATTGAGATATGTAATATTTATTTTTTCATAAATATTTGTCATACATATTGTTCTCTTTTTTTCTTTTTAGCTTTATTATAAATAGCATGCGTTATTTTTTCTTGTTAATATAATGGCACTTTTATTCTTTTTTTATTTATTTTGTATTTTTTATTAACATGTCATTTGATTTTTTTTATTTATGTGATTTATATATTTTATTTCAATGTTTTTATTCTGAGGCATAAATTAAATTTTTTATTTGATTTGATTTATTTTTTTTGGATTGTGTTTTTTAATAAAGTTAAGATTTTGATTTTTTAGATTTTTTATGTATTGAAATCTTTTTTGTTTCAGTGATTAGGCTTATATCTTGTAATTGAAATAGTATATTAATATTGTTGTATTCCATTATTATTATTATTTATGAAAAAAATTTGTTTTATTATTTGATAATGAAAAAAGTTGTACAAATTATTGATTTTGTTGGAATAGGTTAGTCAAACCTAGGTCAAATGCCTTTTGATCTTGACAATAAAGATTGATAGGTACTAATGTCTTGTTTAAGTGTTGTTTTTACAGTTTTTAAGTTAGGTTTGCATTGGAAGTTGGATGGAAATCTAAATTTCTAGCATTGTGTAAGGCATCCAAATTCGCTGTCAGGAACTTCTAAATTGCGACTGCGACCTTGCAATAAAAATGGATGAACTTGGACCATATGAATTCATAGAGCAAATCGCAGTCGCGATCCAGCAAAGGAAGACTTAAATGTCATACATAGAGATTCACAGTGGTGTTCGCATCCTAAGTCGCGACTGCAAATTTTGTAGCTAAATGGAGGGAACCGAATATGCAACCATAACATGCTAAGTGTCCAAGATGACTGTTGAAATATCAAAATTTGTGAGGGCGAATAACTTGTCGAGACAGTGACCCATGGAAGTGTCGCCAAACAGAAGGATTTGTGGTCCCTGTCGCACCTAAGAAGGATCTTAATCGCGACTACGACTTTTGGTTGGTTAGTCAAACATAATGACTATATTTCTTGGAACAACAATAGTAGCACGCCACGTAAACTAGTCGTTAGACACAAAATGAGGTTCTCTATTGTGATTTCGGTCTTCCTGGTGCAAATTGAAAATTCACGATCGCGAAATACTAGTCACGACCATGAATTTAGTCTTACAGGCATTCAATGTAAAATTTGCCTAGCTTACCTTAGAGATTTAGGCATATTTTGTTTGTAACGTCTCTTTGGTGATTGTTGCCTATAAATACTCCACCAAACAGACATGAATGGAAGAAAATTTCATTAATTGTAGCCAAACTCTTACAAATTTACTTCACAACTTCTTATTCTTTGTTTTAGAGTTATCGTTGTTGGGTGTAAGCTTTAAACACCACTGTATTTGGGTTTAAGAGTTAGTCTAACTATTAAAAAAATTCTTATAATAGGCTAAAATGTGAACTTTTGTAAAACACTTGAGTGAGGTTTTTGTGTGAGTCTTGAAACACAAATTGTAATTTTGTTTGTGAGCCACAAAAACACATTGTACAAGTTTGGTGTGAGTTTGGAAACACCACTTTGAGTTGAGTGAAACACCTAATTGTGAAAAATTGGGGAGTAGACATATGGTTTGCTAACACTCGAACTACTATAAATATTATGTGTTCTTTCTTTCTACTTTTCTTTCAATTTCTATACACTTCATCTTCCTTCCAATTTTTTTAGATTCCCACCAATTCAATCCCCCTTCTTGCTGCTCAAGGGCCAACAGATTTAATATTACATAAATTCTAATAATGTCTACAACATATATAATTTGTTCAATTATGTGATAAATTATGTATTTTTAAAATTTGTAGATACTTTAGAATTTTAAATTTTTATTACCTATGAGGATGTAATATTTACCACAGTTTTACTATTCACAAATTATACCGTAAATTATATCATTAAATTAATTCATAGATTACACTATAAATTATATCATAAATATAATTAATGCTCACTATTTAAAACTTATTAACAGTTACAATATTTAAAATTGCACATAAATACCAAATATAATTATTCACAAGCTCCTATCACCCTTTTTACATCCATATATTATACCATAAATTATATCACAAATTATTTTATTGCCTAAAAATATAACTACAATACATTCATTCATAAATTTTGTCATCAATTATTTAAATCTCCAAAATATAATTAAATATCACTCTTTAAAATTTATTGACAATTACAATATTTTAAAATGTCATATTAATGCTAAAAACATTTATTTATAAATAACATCATAAATTATTTCATTATCTACACTTTAATGCTTAATATGAATATGAAAAATATTGAGTCTTTAGTCAATTATAAAATTTAATGTCATTTGAAGCATAATTATGAACACAAACTCTATATATACTATAAAATTTATGAAGAAAACATAATAGTCATTTTTCCTCTCCACTTCACCCTTTCTATTTCACAATTTGTTCTTTGGTTTCCTATTTTCACCAAACATCTTATGTCCAACATCATGAGATTTTATCTACTCCTTTTTCTAGTTTCCATATTCATAATAAATCAAAATTAATTACTTATTTTAATTATTTACTTTCATTCTTAATAGGAGACGACTTGTAGAAAAAGCTAATAATACTCGTTAATAGATAATTTAAATTCAGAGAAGGATGAATGGAGAATCAAAGTGGGAATGTCGAGATTTTAGAATATTAATTTCAAAAATCAAAGTTTCAATAACAGTGAAATGGCTCTTTTTGATGAAAAACTAACACAATTATATTTTTAACTGTAAAAGTAGAATAATAAATAGAATACTTTTATTTATTATTTTATACTATATTAATTTCCTTTCTAACTTCAATATAGGTATACTATATTAATCCATCTTAAGAATGTAGCAGCTTAATTTTGAGGATTGTTGAAAGAATACGGAATATATTTGATAAAAAAAATTGAAGTGTTATTCCCAATAAGAAACATTATCGAGTCATTGGGATAGTAAATAATTATTTTTTATTAGTTATTACACAAAGTTTTTATATTGGCATAATCATGTGGAGCAGCTTATTACACATTACTGCCAATTATTTGACATTAATATAACATTTTACATATTATAATTATCAATAAGTTTTAAATAGTGATTATTAATTATACTCATAATATAATTAATGGCATTCTTTTATGAATGAAATTAAAAACAAAATGAATATTCCTAATAATATATTAGGAAGGGATTATAAAAGGAAGAGATGTCACATGTTATATTTTTAAAAAACCATGTGTCAATATTTGGAAGTTTTTGGTGTTATATATATATATATATCCACAAATTGAGGAAATTAAATATTGGCTTAATTCGTTTACTTGCCATATAGTAAATAAACTCATATTATATTACCATTTGTCAAAAATACACTTTCTACATAAATTTTTTATAAATAAAAAGTACTAGTCTAAAACTCAGTCTAAGACTAAAATTAGTTATATATATACTAATTCATAATATGTACTTTTTATAGTTATAATTTAATATATTATTTAAAATATAATTAAAAATATTAATGAAATTAAAATTTATACAAAATGTAATTAAGTAATAAAATTTATTTTTAAAACAAATAATATATGAAAATTATTTTTAGCTTCCTTTTTTCTTAATTGATTATTTTTATTGTTTCTTTTAGCAATTTTTTATTTTCATTTATAGTTGTTTTTAATTATGTAATTTTATATAAAAATTTTAATTATTTATGTGTTAAACTTTAAGTTTAATAAATATCAAATTTTAACTTTAAGTTTAATAAATATCAAATTTTATTTCGAATAAATAGTTAGTTGACAAAGAGAAATTACAAGAATGAAATCAAAATTAATTGTGTATATTGACATTGATTCTAACAAGTGAATCTATTATTGGTTATAAAAATTTTATTTTATTTTTTGTCTTATATATATATATATATATATATATATTTATTTATTTATTTATCTTGCATTTATAAAATTTAATTTTCTTGTTTTATTGAAAAGTAAATTTTGGTTATTGGATAACTTTTGTTGAGAATTCTAGGAGATATTTCTATTTATAAATAATTAGATGACATCTACAAAAGAAAATATTTTATGATTTAGAGTATCAATATGAAATCAAACCTCAACACTACTAATAACTACTTATTATTTAACTCCAAAATCATTTTTCTATTTTTATCATGAATTTTCTTCGATCATTTTTTGTTTTTATCATTTATAGAAATCTCCATCAGATATGGCGTCATAGTGTTATGTAGATTAAAATTTATATAATATGTTATAATAGATTTGAAAGATGATATCTAATAATTTATTATCATATATTGCTAAATAATTAATCTTAAATCACCAAAACTCTTAATAAAATAGATAAAAGCTCTTATCAAATGATACAAAATAACAAATCTAAAATAAATAAAAAAAACTCTCAAAAAAGAGACAATAAAATAAAAACTAACAAAATAAGATAAAATAATCTATTTTATTAAAGATAATAGAGAAAACAAAGAGAAACATGAAAAGAAAATAGTTATTTTCAGAGGAAAGAAATGAGATGGTTAGGATGTTAATATGTATATGATATTGAACAACAGGAATGCTTTTATTGAGTTTTTATTTTGGATCTGACTGCTTATCTTGAAAGACAACGAGAAAGAGACAGATGTAGCTGCTAGTTGAAAGAACAAGAAATTCTCCATGTTGGGAAGTCTGCAAGAAGAAGCTTGTATGCTACATGTGCAAAAGGAACTGGGATAACTTTCGACATTTAAGCTATGAAAATTCAACAATTTTCAATTTTTCAATGATTGGTAATTTAAACTATAATATTAAACTCGCTTCGCAATTTGTGAATTTTGTTATTTCCACCATTATATTTTATGTTTGCTCCAATGTATAATAAACAATAAGAGCTATCAAAGGAAGGATATCCTCCATGCCTTTCATTAAATTTCAGGTTTTCCAATTGATCACGAATTGCAAGAATTAAAATACCAATTTTAATAATATCACTCACATATTCATGCACATTTTTTTGTAATATTTAATGAAAAAATTGTTAGTAAATTCTAGGATGATATATATATTATTCTATCGTTATGTGAAATTCTAAATTACTTGGGTAATTTATTAATTATTTATGACAATTTTGATCATTATCTTGGATAATTTTATTAACATAAAATTTATTTAAGGTGATAAATAATTACACATACTCATAAAATTAACATTTAGGTACTGTAAAATTACATTGATTATGGTATTGTAATATAATCTAAACTTTATTAGATTGCGATGAAACCAACCTAATTCCGCACAAGCAATTACAAAGCAAACCTAAACATGGATGTCCAACATCCTTATTATGCGTATTATTCCCCATCTATGATCACCAGGATGAAACAGGTGAGAATGGTGGAATGCTTTGTTCATTTCTAAAGAAATTAGCAGGATCAACTTGGGTCTTGACATGAACCAGCCTTTCAAAATTATTCTTGAAATACTTGGTACCCCAAATGCTAGCTTGCTTATAACTTGTATTGCCTAGGTTGTTCATCCCAAGGTCAAGATCCCTGTAGCTGACATATGCTTCTCTTGGATTCTTGGAAACATATGTGGCCAAGAATCTATAAAGGCTTCTAATCCATGTTATATGCTTTTCTGTATCCTCGATTCCTTCATCATCCCAAAACACAGCGTGCTGGATATGGTATAAAACTCCAGCTCTATGTGGATATGGAACGCTGGATTCTGAAATCTCACTCATTCTTGCTCCATATGGACTTAGATTGAATCGGCCTGAACCCGCTCCTACTTGGAAAAGCCTTTTCCATATACCTTCTATTGCAACTTCAGGCATAGGTTCCTTCACATAGTCAGATTTTATTTTCAAAAATCTTACAGAAGGTTGTGTCCTGTCAAGCAAAATATCCAAGGATGTAGTTCTTGGGAATCCATTGAAGTAAAGGATCGATTCAATCCAGGGCATCTGAATACAGTGTTCTTTCGTCAAACCCAGTTGAGGAAAGCTTTCTTGCATCAACTTAAGAAGCCTATCAACACTACCAAGAAGCAGGGCATTGAATGATGCTCTTATTGTTGTCTTCCCTTGTTGAGTACTGGAATTAATTCTCTCCAAGAAAATAGCGATGAACAAATCTTCATCAAGTTTGTGTGCTACATTTTGCCATTGATGAACAGCCTTAGTAGCATTTTGCTCCAGAGTTCTATCCACTCTGAATACAGTCACTGTCGGTGGAACTGGAACCAATTTTATTTTCCAAGCAATAACGATTCCAAAGGTATTTCCACCGCCTCCTCGAATAGCCCAGAAAAGATCTTCACCCATTGAAGCTCGGTCAAGGATTGTTCCACTGGCAGTGATAATTTGTGCATCAATTATGTTGTCTGCAGCAAGTCCGTATTTTCGCATCAACACACCATACCCTCCTCCACTGAACAGCCCACCAATACCAACAGTAGGACAAACACCAGCCGGAAAGGCAAGAGTTCTACTTTTCTGTGAAATACTATGGTAAAGTTCGCCTATAGTTGCACCAGATTGAACCCACGCAGTTCTATTGGATTTATCAAAAGTGATAGATCGAAGATTGATTAGATCAACAATCACAAATGGGAGAGGAGAAACGTAGGAAAGACCTTCAAAGTCATGACCGCCACTTCGAACTCTTATTTGCAAGCCATGTTTCTGAGAACAGATGATGACAGCTTGGATGTGAGAGACATCCAAAGGGGTAACAATAACTTGAGGTTTTGGGGTGTTAGTTGTGTTGAACCTTCGGTTTTGTATGGAGAATTGCAAAACAGATAAATAGGAAGAGTTGATAGGGGTGTAAATGACTTTGGAAATAGAGGTTGAGCTTTCAGATTCATGGGTAAGACATTGAAGAAAATCTTCATGGGTATGAGCTGAAGTTTGATCCCATGAGATTGACAGTAGAACAACAAAAAGTAATGCTAGTATTGAATAAGATTTTGGCGAGCTCATATCTTCTGGTTTTTGACTTTGTGGATGAAAGAGGGATTCCGTATTTATCGCAGCGAGGAAAATGTCAACGAGTTTCTTTGCACGACAAGAAATCCCCAGTTAACTTTGGCGGCTGGAACTTGTCAATTTGAGGATAATATCAGTTATGTTGCCCAGAATGATATCCAACTTCAATTAGCGAACGTTCAATTGTGGTCTAAATATTTGATATAATTTATTTATAATTAAAGTATATAATTGATTTTTAGTTTATAGCATTATAAAATATTTAAATATGTGCGATTAAAAATTTAAATTAAACAGATAAATAATATAAAAAATTATTATAATATGTAAATATCATAATAATAAATGAAAATTAATTATTTAATATAATGATATGATATGAATTATGATTTAAGTATATCTAATAATATTTTATTTATTATTAATTTCAGTTTACATATATAACTTCAATTAGAAACAGAATAAATATTTAATTTGTATAATGTTTTTATGGTGACAAGGAAAATATATAAAAGTGGCTAACTAGAAAAAATATTTTTAGATATAAAAGGGTATAGAAGTTTTTTAAATTGACAATAATATCTTAAGTTATAACTTTTAATTGAATGGTTAATATTTTTTATATAATTAATTATTTTTTTAATCTTAAATATTTATAATATTTGAAATCTATAATATGTTATTTATAAAAGTGGCAAATGAGCAAAACTTTTATGCACATAAAAGATATAAAACTTTTTTAAATTAACAATAATAATCTTAAGTTATAAATTTTAATTGGATAAATAATATTTTTTATAAAATCAATTATTACTTCATCTTTGAAATTTGTAATAATTTGAAATAATTGATATTATTTTGATCTATGAAATTTGTGATTATTTGAAATAATTAGAAGAATAATGGATAAAAAGTTTATGTATTTCAGTTAGCGTTACTTTATTTTTTAAACATTTTAAATATATATTTATACTATATATAAAAGTGGCTAATTAGGACAAACTTATTTGAATATAAAAGGGAATAGAACTTTTTTAAATTGATAAGAATAACCTTAAATTATAAATTTTAATTATATGGATAATATTTTTTTATATAATTAATGATTATTTTAATTTTAAAATTTGTGATATTTGAAATCTGTAACATTATTTATAAAAGTGACTAATTAGAAAAAAAATTTATGAACATAAAAGGATATAGAACTTTTTGAAATTAACAGTAATAATCTTATATTATAAATTTTAATTAAATTGATAATATTTTTTATATAATTAAATATTATTTCATTCTTTAAAATTTGTAATTATTTAAACTAATTGATAATATTTTAATCTTTGAAATTACTGGAATAATAGGTAGAGATATTTATTTTTTTTTAAGTTAGTGTTATTTTGCTTTTAAATATTTAAAAATTAAGATAAATATAATTTAAATTTAGGTTCATCAAGATTGTGTAATATTATAATGATGGTTTGCGAAAGTTTTTGTAGAAATGTCACATATACTAAAATAACCATAGGGCAAGATACAGACAACAAGTGTTCTTACAAAGAATTCTTCTCTTTTCAACTAAAAATGAAGGATATTTTTTAATTTAAAGAAAATAATACACAGTATGTTTTTGTTTTTCCATGACCATCATAGTCAAATAATATCAAGTGTTGAAATTTATTTATCACAAAATATTTTTTTTTATATGGACAATTATATATAGCATTATCTAGGCAAATTTCAATATCGACCACAAAAGTTTTTGTGCAATCTCACAAATAATGAAAGTATAAAAAAATTTATACTAGAAATATTATTTACAAATAAATGCTTCTCTCATAAAAGTAAAATTTTATTATATAGTAAAATTTTTTTAATATGTTTATAAATAAAAATATCATCATAATGTTACAATGATATTTTAATTGTTGTAGTGAATATGTATATTGATGATGATGGCAGCAAAAGTATCTTCTTTATTTCTCAATATTATCTATTTATTTTTTGTTAATTTTATATCGCTTATTTAGTTTTTCAATTTGATTTTTTCATCATTTATCCTAAATTTATTTTTTTTCATTCATTTATTAATGAAAAATGATATTAACAAATTTATTTTAGATGTATTTTAGAAAAATTTTAATTGTTTATAATCTTAAATTTTATTCTCTTTATTTATATGAATATAAAATTAACAAATTCATGTATTTAATAATTATTTTAATTATATGTAGTATGCATGCAGTAAAACTAGTAAAGAAAAGGAAATGAAAAAAGGAAGATAATAATATGGTGAGAGGAAATAATAGTGTGACATTTTAGTTTATACAAAATATATATAACATGATGTGTACAAAATTAAAAAGAAAAAATTATAATATGATGATTAATGGATTTGATGAAAGCATTAGAATTGATTAAGCTCTATTGTTAAGATTAAAAGAGGTTCACGACTTTGGTTAAATCAACCTAGTCCAACAATCTCCCCCTTTTTTATTTTGACAACTTAGATTAATACTAAGGAAAAATAAATGCATGAGTTTTGAAGTTGTGAAGTTGGAATGGTAAATGATTCAATGAATGCTTAAAAATTTCTAGACAAAGATCAACGTGAAATGACATTCAATCAATCAAAGTAAAATTTCTAAGAATGAGTACAAAACTTCCCTTCAACTTATGCTATTTACTGGCAAGTTATTTTCTCCCCCCTTAGATTCTTTCTTGATTCTATCTCTCCCCCTTTGGCAAGATCAAATAGAGGGTTTATAAGGGAAAAGAACAAATGCATAACAAATAGATAAGTATTCTTAAGGAGCAAAATTAATAAGACTTGCAATCAAAAAAGTAAATTCCATCAATCACATAAGATAAAGAATTTCAAAGAAACATTTTTATTCATTTTATAAGCAAACTATGGGATCACAATTTTTCATTCAAAAATAAAAAGAAAATACAAAGAAATCCTATTCTAGAATATTGGAGAGTCATCATCATCTCTAGAAGTTTCTTCTCCTTCTTCATTGTCTCCACCTTCTGCTTCATCTCCATCCTCAACTTCTTCATTACCTTCTTCTTCTTTGGTATCTTTAAATTCAGTAAAATCCAAAAGATGGCAAGGAGGAACACCCAATTTTTCTTATAAATCCACCATGTCACTATGAAGATGTGAGAGAAAAATTTACCTCTTCATCATTCTCATCATCTTGTCCAATTTGCTGTTGATGGTGGCAAGAGATAGTTTGCATTTAGGTTTTGGTTGAGGAGGGGGGACTGGTAGGGCTCCTTCTTTAATGATGAGCCTCTTTCTTTTAGAGGCTTGGGAAGTTTCCATTTTCTTCGCCCTAAAAGCACCCAAGGTATAAGCATATGTGTCTAGGTGTATAGCTTTGGCATTTATTAAATAGGTGAGGTCAAGAAAATTCTGAGAAGGGAAGAGTTTCTTGGTGAGGAATTTTTCATTTTCCTCATCAAATGCCAATACAAAGCAATAGATGGTTGTTATATGTAAAGGAATAAGGAATTGGCTCTTTGGTTTGGTACTCATGTGGATCAATTGATCCACAAGATACCAATCAGTTTGGATAGGTTTGTTTTTGACAAGGCATAATAGAAAGGCCAAGCCCTTTTGAGACATTTTCTCATTATCGTGACCTCTAGCATTTACGAAAAAGCTGATTATATGATGGAGTATCCAAAAAGGTAGGGTTTTTATGTATTTGGCTAGGGAGGTTTTTCAGGTCGTGTTTGGTTTCAATAGAAATTTTCAATCAAAATTCAGAATAAATGACATCACGAGCAGAGATAATGAAATGGATATTTTCTTTGAGTTGAAGGTTAAAAAGGGAGGAAAGTTGTTCAAAGGTAATAAACTATAGATCACCAAAAGCCTAGAAAACTAGCTCGTATTGCCCCGCTCGTGATTCTGCTTTGCGACTCAGTTGAATCGTACACATGAATTTCCTAATGACTTCTTTCTAACCAGATTCATCTTGAAAGATGAACTCATTCTAGCCCAAGTTTGATAGGAATGCATGAATTTCTACGTTGATTCCAAGAGTCTCCAACAGAAATGTAGAAGGGATTTTACTAGGGAGGATGATTTTTGAAGAGTTGGCTTTAAAGCTCTCCTTCTCCTCCTTTGTGATGCCATTCATTAGATGAAGTGTTGGGGGTGAAAATGGTTAAGCCACAACCTTGGCCTTTTCTGATCTTAAAATTATCTTGGGAGCCATGCGAGAAGATAGAGAGAGTTTAGGGATTTAAAGAGTTTTGGAAAGAGAATTGATTTGGAGTATGATGAAGTGATAAGAATCATTGTTTAGGGGGTTTATATAGCCATTGAAGGGGTGTGAAAATGGCTAGAATTGGATTTATGAAGAGTTGAAAATGGTTGGTAGTCAAATCACTCAGTGGCTTGGTAGTTTCTCAAATTCACATCCGCGAATTCATGAATAGCAACTGCGATTTTCAAAAATGCGAGTAACGGATAAAAATTCCTCAAGAATACGCACTACCAATGGTAAGAAATTTGAAATCTAGACCAAATTTATAGTGGAGAGTGATTATCCCGTCCGCAAATTGACTATTGCCATTCGGGTGACATGGACCATTAATTTGCGATCGTGAACAATGGATTGCAAACGTGAATTACTAGGCATAAAAAATAAGAAGAAGAGTTAAGTTTTTTTAAAAATTCAAAGTTGTGATCCACTTGTTGAGGCTAAATTAGTTGCAATATGTCACAAAAAAGCATAAGATATCTTGAAAGATGAAAAACAATAAGCACATATACAATCAACACATACGATCAAAATTTTCACTTTAGGAAGCTTCCATCAAGCATTACCAATTGTCTCTTAATGAAGTTCAATCTTTCCTCATTGAGAGGTTTAATGAAAATATCTACAAGTTGATGATTTGTGTCAATAAATTCTCACACAACATAACCCTTTTGGACATGATTGCTAAGAAAATGGTATCTAATGTCTATGTGTTTACTCCTAGAGTGTTGGATGGGATTCTTAGAGAGATTCATAGCACTTGTGTTATCACATTTAATGGGAATGTGATCAGTCACTTTGCCAAAATCCTTTAATTGGTGTTTCATCCAAAGGACTTAGGTGCAACAATAACCCGCAGCTACATACTCGGCTTTCATGGTGGATAAGGCAACTGAAACTTGCTTTTTGCAAAACCAATATATGAGACATTCTCCTATAAATTGGCAAGTTTCAGAAGTGCTCTTTCTATCTAAAAGACTACTTATATAATCTGCATCCGAATAACCTATAAGACTAAAAGATGAGTTCCTAGGATACCATAAACCTAAGTTTAATGTGCCATGCAAATACTTGAAAATTCTTTTAACTATATTTAAATGTGACTCTTTAGGAGAGGATTGGAACCTAGCACACATGCATACACTAAACATAATATTAGGCCTTAAAGTAGTTAGATAACGTAGAGATCTGATCATATCTCGATATATCTTTTCATCTGCCATCTTACCTGATTCATCATTGTCCAACTTGATGGTACCACTCATAGGGGTTTTTGCTACTTTACAACTATCCATGCCAAAATTCTTGAGTATCTCCTTTATGTCTTTAACTTGGTGATGAAGATCCCTTCTTTGCTTGATTTATAGACCAAAAAAGAACTTAAGCTCTCCCATCATGCTCATTTCGAATTTCCTAATCATACACTTAGCAAAATCCTCATAAAGAGATTCATTAGTAGCACAAAAAATGATATCATCAATATAAATTTGTACAATAAGTGTATCATGCTTGTGCCTTTTAACAAACAATGTAGTGTCCACCTTTCTTTTATCAAAATCATTTTTCAAAAGAAATGAATTAAGCCTTTCATACCAAGCTTTTAGAGCTTGTTTCAATCCATACAAGGCTTTATTCAATTTGAAAACATGATTAAGAAAATTATGAGACTCAAAACCAGGAGGTTGTTCAACATAAACTACTTCCTCAATTACTCCATTTAAAAATGCACTTTTTATATCCATTTGAAAGAGTTCAAAATTCATATGGCATGTAAAGGATAAAAGAATCCTAATGGCCTCTAATCTTGCAATGGGGGCAAATGTTTTATCATAATCAATGTCTTCCTCTTGGTTGTAACCCTTAGCAACCAATCTAGCTTTATTCCTAGCGATGAAACCTTGCTTATCCAACTTGTTCCTAAACACCCATTTCCTCTTGTATGGCAATCACCCAACTTTCATCATCAAGATCTTCATCAATGGATTTTAGCTTAAGTTGAGAAATAAAAGTAAGATTATTATCTAAAAGATTAAGTTGAGATCTAGTACTTACACCCTTAGAGGTATCACCAATAATCAAATCTTTGGGGTGATCCTTGGAGAATCTCCAATCCTTGGGTAGATCTTGACTTAGCTCAATTTCTTATTGATGTTGTTGTTCCTTATATATTCTTGATGATTCACCTTCTTCATTATATTTATCCTATTTTCTTGTAATGTCTTCCTACTCCAATTTTTCAACGTCACCTATAAAATCATTAATAAAAATATCTTTCCTAATATCAAGTTTACTAGATTTATCAAAAACAACATTTATAGACTCTTCAACTACCATAGAACTCTTATTAAAGACTCTATAAGTGTTGCTAGAGGTGGAATAGCCTAAGAATATACCTTCATTGGTATTAGAATCAAATTTCCCAAGATTATCCTTGGTATTCAATATATAACACTTGCAACCAAATACTCTTAGGTATGATATCTTGGGTTTTCTACCATTTCATAGCTCATAAGATGTTTTATTGAGAATGAGTCTTTTAAAAACTCTATTTGCAATATAACACGAAGTATTAATGGCTTCAACCCAAAAGTAATTAAGCAATGAATACTCATTGAGCATGGTTCTAGCCATTTCTACTAGTGTTCTATTTTTCCTTTTTACAACACTATTTTGTTGTGGTGTTATAGGAGTTGAAAAGTTGTGAAAGCTCCATTCTCCAAACAATAAGTTTCAAATGACTCTTTTTGAAATTCCTTTCCATGGTCACTTCTTATTAAAGAAATGAAGTAACGCTTTTTATTTTGAATTCTTTTTGCAAAGCTTTTGAAAGCATCAAAAGTGTCATTCTTGTGACCTAGAAAGGACACCCAAGTAAACTTAGAGTAATCATCAACTAGGACTAGTGTATAATGTTTTTCACCTAAGTTAGCACTTCTAGTAGGTCCTATTAAGTCCATATGAATAAGTTGAAGAGGTCTAAATGAACTTATAACATTTTTATCTTTGTAGGAGGCTTGATGTTGCTTCCCCATTTAGCAAGGACCACATGTCTTATCTTTAGTGAAGCTTAGCTTGGGAAGACCTTCCACTAGCTTTCCTTTTGATAGGTTTTGTAGTAGATTCATGCTTGTATGTCCAAGCCTTTTATGCCATAACCAAGCCTCATTAATAAAAGACATAAGACACTTGAAAGATTGGTTAGCCAAATTGTCTAAGCCAATTGAGTAGGTATTGTCTTTCCTTTCACCCTTAAAAACAACCTCATCATCCACTAATGTTGTGACTTAGCATTCTCTAGGATAAAAGGTGACTTTATTACCTTTGTCACATAATTGACTTACACTTAACAAATTATGTTGTAAGCCATTTATTAATAAAACATTATTAATCAAAGAACAACCATTCATACCAATGGTTCCAATGCCAATTACCTTACCCTCGGCATTGTTACCAGATGTGACATTTTCACCTTTTTTTTCCTTCAATGCCATGAATAGCTTTCTATTGCTCGTCATATGCTTAGAGCATCTACTATCCACATGCTAATTACTTGATTTATCGGTGGCTACCACAAATCCCTACAAAATATAAGAAAATCACTTTTTCTTAGGTACCCAAGCATACTTGGGTCCTAACAGGTTAGGAGTTGAAGGGTCCTCTAATTTGAGATAAGCCTTCCAAATATATCAATGAATATTAATGTGCCCATATTTCATGCAATAGTGACATTAGAGTTTAGACTTATAAGTCTTTCTCCTATGCACAAAATTAGTATAAGTAGAAGACCTTCTCATACTTTGGTTATGGGAATGTAGGCAAGTGCATGAGTGATGAGAAGTAGTAGAGAATTATTTGTGTTTGTGTGTGTAAGCATATTTCTTTTTATACATATAAGCATGGTTAGTCTTCATTGAAGTAGGCCTTGAGCCATTTTGTCCTTTCCCTTTGCCTTAAGGCATTAGGAATTTAGTGCTTGGACCACTTTTCTTCCTCATGACCTTAACACTTGAGGTTTGAGGTGTTGTTGGTCTAACAAATGTAGTAGGTGATGATGTGGATGAGGAGGCTCCATTGAAGCCTGAACCATGTCTAATTAAGGGTGGCCTTTGTGATACTATTAGGGTATCCAAGACTTCCTTACCCTTATCAAATTTAGAGATAGAGTTTCTAAGCTCAATGACTTTTCCTTGTAGGGAGTCATTCTCTTTTCTCAATTAAGCTAATGATGAAGATGATTTGGAAAGCTTTTCCATTGATTTTTTGAGTTCTTCATTTAAAGTCCTCAATTCACTTATAAGATCACTAAGGGATTTGTAATCAACCTCTAATTTTGAGCATTTTCTTTTCTAAGATTTCATTTGTTACTTATACTTGTCACATCTCATAGTAAGAGCTTCTAGAAGCTCTTCATCTACATCATCTAAGTTATCATAATCTAAATGAGAATAAGATGAAGTACTTAACTCATTGGGAGAGTCTTCTTGAGCCATAAAGCATATGTTGGCAATATTTTAATCCTCATCATCATCACTTGAGCTATCATCCCAAGTGGCTTTAAAGCTTTTTCTCTTCTCTTTGTCCCTTTTCTTCTTCTTCTTTAGCTTGGGACAATCATATTTGACGTGACCTTGCTTGCCACACTCATAACAAGTGACTTCATTTGATCTCTCTCTAGGATTAGGAGTAGCTTTCTTGAAGCTTCTTCTTTCTTTTATTCTTCTAATGAGCTCTTTAGTTCTTCTAATGAGCATTACTAGCTCTTCTTCCTCCTTATCACTTTTTTCTTAACTTGAACTAACCTTCACTTTCTTCTCCTTAAAAGTGGACTTGAGTGCCAAGGTTTTCTTTTCATGTTTTTTAGATTTTTCTCCTTGGCCCCTCATTTTCTTCATCTCCTCATCTTTCTTGAAGGCTAACTTAAGAGTTTGCCTGTCAAAACATCCGTTGGCACCTTTCCTATTTTCAGATTCGATTTTTGGATACTGCACACTTTAGCACTAAATTTTTCAAGAGGCAAAGACTTTAAAATTTTTGAGTTTACCTTATGATTTGTAAGAATCCTACCAAACTTCTTCATGTTGGTGATGATTGCTAGGAGTCTATTGGTTATGTCGGTGATCTCTCATACTTCTTCATCATGAACAACTCACATTTCGTCACATACATCTCTAACCGACTGGATTTCACCAATGTGGTGCCTTCGTGATAGTTCTCCAATGCTTTTCATATCCCATGGGTTGTTTGGCAATGTTGTACTCTTTTAATCTCTTCTCTTAAAAGAGAGCTTAGAAGAATTATCATGGCTCTCTTATTCTTGCCATTTGATCTTCTATGTGTTTTAACCCACTCTTCTCTAGGAATGAGTTCTTCACTCCCATCCACCACTTTGGTGGGTGGCTTCCATTCTTTAACCACAACATCCCAAAGATCCACCACATCTATATCAAGATAGATCTCCATCTTATACTTCCAATAAGTATAGTCAGTTCCATCAAAGTAAGGCTTGAGGCATGAGTGGATTACCTCTTGTGCCATAATCTTTACTCACCTAATTAAGGTTTGTTTGTGAGACTTGGCTTTGATACCACTTGTTGGCCTAAAGCACCAAGAAGGGGGGATTGAATTGGTGTTCAGTTAAAAAATTAAATGAGGGATAAGGTGGTTAAGAAGTTGAGTATAAGAAGAGAAAAATTGACACAAGTGTTTATAGTGGTTCAGGTATTAACTAACCCTATGTCCACTCCCTAATTCTCTACAATTGGGTATTTCACTCAACTCAAATGGTGTTTTCAAGCTCACACCAAACTTTTACAACTTGTGTTTTCTAGGCTCACACTAAAACCTCTCACAAGTGTTTTCAAGGCTCACACTAAAACCTCTCACAAGTGTTTTCAAGGCTCACACTAAAACCTCTCACAAGTGTTTTCAAGGCTCACACTAAAACCTCTCACAAGTGTTTTTAAGGCTTACACTAAAGCCTCTCACAAGTGTTTTCAAAGCTCACACTAAAAACTCTTATAATGGTGTTTATTGATCACACCAAACAATCACTTAAAGCATAAATAAGAATTGAAAGAATGAGTAACAAATTTGCAAGAATTTGGTTACAAATTAATGAATTCTCTTGCATTTACATCTGTTTGGTGGAGTATTTATAGCTCATATCCACCAAAGAGACGTTAGACTAAAACTATCAATAAATTCCCAAGATGTGCTAGGCAGATTCAATATTAAATGCTTGTCAGGCTGAAGTCGCGGTCGTTACTAACAATTTACAGTCGCAAATTTTCAATTTCGGATGAAAATCTCATTTGTGTCTAATGGATAGTCCACGTGTTAGCTTTTCATTAGTCATCTAGGAAAATATAGCTATTGTGTCCTAACCACTCTCAAAAGTTATGGTCAGCGAGATAATCATGCCTTGGGTGTGACTAAGACTACGAATTCCTCTATTTAAAGATAAAACTTCAACTGCTTGAGTTGCGGTCGCGAACAAGCTTTTACCCTCGCTATTTTTGATCTTCAATGGACACCTAGGACACTTGACAAGTTGTGGTTGTGGCTTTGGTTCCCTCATTTATCACTATGAAATTCATGGTGATGACTAATGCGTGACACACATCGTAAATTCATTTGTGACTAAGACTTTGCCAACTTTGGGTGTGTCGCCACAACAAAGTTGTCTGCGAATTCCTCTGGCCTAGCTTCATCCTTCCTTATGACTGATTTGCAATCGTGATTTTCAATATACTCACCGCAAATTAGAGTGAACTTTACAAGGTTGGAGATTTGAACTCCATCCAACTTCTAATGACAAAATCTAACTTATAATATACAAAACAACATTTAATGAAAACATTAGAATTGATTAATCTCTATTGTCAAGATCAAAAGAGGTTCATGAATTAGGTTAAATCAACCTAGTCCAATAAAGACATTGATTGTGTTGTGAATGGTAAGAGAAGAATTTTTCCAGAACATGTAACCTAAGACATTGGACTCACTTATCTACTTTCAATGATGTGTTTTGAATGATAACAAAACTATAACAAAAGTAAGAGAAGATCTAATGCTTTGTACTTTAGTGTTTGTTTAATGTTTTGAATAGATCCAACGAATGTCAAAAGGGGAGATTGTTATGAACCCAAGTCCTGACAAATATTAAAGGGCTAGAACAAATTCAACAGGCATTGAACATCTCCCAACGGGCATTGGATCATACAACATGCATTAAAGGTTGTGCAATGGACATTGATTGGATATTTCTCTTTTGTAAGTCTTTTAGACCTTGCAACAAGCATTATCCATTTGTAACGGTCAGTAGAGAAGTGCTCCAGGTTGAGCTGTGTTGGACCTCGCTACAGGTGTTGAAGTTTCACAACTGGCAATGACCTGGACTAGTAACAAACATTGCAAATTCGAAACAAGTGTAGGAAAAATGTCCAAGTCTGAGCTAAAGATTTTGGAATTGAAATGGGTATTAGCCCTTCTCAATAGGAGTTAAAGGAGTTTCCAACTGGTATTGCGAATTACTCAATTGGCGTGAAAAGCTACTATGCAAAGTTGGGAAAAATAGAGCACAAAGTTAAAGCTTTCTAGAAATGAACAACGCACATTATTCTCTCTCTAACAGGCATTATAGTCAAAGCCAACAAGAGTAGAAAGACAATCAACATGCATTGGAAGTAACCGTTATAAGTTCAACGGGTGTTGTTACCTCTAATGGCTAGTTTTGAAGAAAAGTTGTCAGACACAACATCAACTACTCCAACGAATAGTTTTGGAGCTTAGCTATATAAGAAACATTTTTGGAGTTTAGAAAGATTAAGAAAAAAGGCTATAAAATATTATGAACAACTTTGTAACTCTTTATGCGAACCTTTTATGGTGTTGCTTTATATTTGGGTAGAGTGAGTTTGTTTTTGTTTGAAAGTAGGTTTTCTTGAGCACTAATTGTGTATTTGCTACCTATTTGAGAAGTTTAGACATTGTTTAGATTTTTCCTTACTGGTGGTTGTAAATGTTGGTATTGTGCCTAGAAAAATATCAGGGGTAGGTTCTTCCTGAGCCTATAAAAGGAAAGGTTATCCTTAAGCCTATAAAAGGAAAGGTTCTTCCTGAGCCTAAAAAATGGAAGGTTATTCCTGAGCCTGAAAAGGAATAAATAGGCCTAAGTTAAAAATGGGGGAGTGGAGTAGGCAAGTTGTCGAACCACTATAAAATCCTTGTGTTGATTTTTGTGTTTGTATTTGTTTTTCATTTTTGTTTACAACCCAATTCATCCTCTTCTTGGGTTGCCACATTGCTACTTAGCCCAACAGATTGGTAAATTTAACTACTTGAATCTCACCAAACCAGATCTTGGCTATGTTGTCCAACATTTAAGCCAATGTGGCTTTTACTATTTGCGAACTCCAATGGCTTTCTTATCTTCTTCATGATTTGCAACAATATCTTCCTCTCCCCATTGAGCTTTAATAACGTATAAAGCACTTGGATATTTTGTAACATCCCTATCCATATTCATTGGCATTATCACATGAACATATTCATTGCATAAATGATATGAAATCCCACATGAACATATGCATTGGATAAATAATCATTTAGACATGTGAATTGTAGAAGCACGATAATGACACTTGCACAATTACATTTGGGACACTTGAACATATATATAATATTTGTATAGTTGTATGACAAATTGTTTTATGTTGTGTGCTTGTTATAGCATCATAAATAATGGTGTTATAGAGCTTATTTTAAAGCATAAGGAGCATTTAGGAATTAAGAGATGGATGGAGATGATTAAGGAGTAAAAAAGAGGGACTAAAAGAGGAAAGTGAACTTCCAACCAATAGGGATGCAACACCATGATTTTGTCTTATTGCAATAGGATTACAAGTGGAATTTTTGACCTTTTAGGATCAGAATTAAGGGGTTAGACGTGAGTTATGGCAAAAGAGAGAGAGAGAGAGAGAGAGCTAAGGAAGAAAGAAAGAAAGGAAGAAAAAGAAGAAGAAGGAGGAGAGGAAGTAGTGTGGGCTGCCTAAGAAAAAGTCCTAAGGTTTTCTAATTATGGGACAATAGGTAAGTTAATTCATCTTCTTCTCAACTGAAATTAACTTCTCATGACATGTTAATCATGCATGGTTAGTGAGAATTATGGAGTAATTGAGGTAGAGTTCTTGGATGGAAGTTGAAATTCAAGAGAACAAGAGCTGTTTGCGTTGGATTTTGCTGTTAGAGCAGGATTTTGTACCCACG